>CDMY01000347.1:258642-287474 GCA_001179505.1 Vitrella brassicaformis | reverse complement strand
GGGGGGGGGGGGGGGGGATTGTGGGTTTCAGAAGCTGTTGTGTTACGATTGCGGGCAGGAGGGGCACACGACACAGAACTGCCCCAACACAAAGACGTGCCGCATATGCCGGGATCCCACACACACGGCAAGACACTGCCCAATGAGGACCGCACGCGGCTCTGCGAGCGGCAGCGGCGGTGGCGCCAATGCCAATGCCATGTGACCGACCGATTAGTGAAGATTTTCGTAGTGGTGTGAGGGTGAGGGTGAGATTGGTGTCGGTGTGTTTGTGGTCTGACTCATCGGTCGGCTGGATGGCTCTATGGTGCTATTTGTGCCTGTGGATGGATGGATGAAAGAGACAAGAGCGATTGCAACACGTCACCGTTCGTCAGTCACATTGGGTGTCATGTGGTGCGGCTGTCCATTGGTCGCGCCCCGTATTGTCCACCAGCTGCGCTCTTCCTAGTCGCGGAAGAGAGCAGCGCGTGAACGAGACGCCGTGCGACCAATACAGCTCACCATGGATGCACTCTGGTCAGCCGAGCAGAGGGAGAGAGAGAGAGAAAGGGAGGTCGTGCCAATGTTGTCGTATTGCTGAGGCGTGATGGTTGGTTGGGGATGGTTGCAAGTTTCGTGCCGTGTGTTGAGTGCCAGATGAACGATGCCCATTTTCTGGCAGCGGACAATATACAAAGGATTCCATCCATTGAGACGATCAGCAGTCCAATATATATTCAGGAATGACGAATGAAGTGTATTTGTCACTCACTGACGGTGGCTGACCACCAACACAGACAGTATCATTATAACATGGCGTGAGGGAGCGGAGAGAAGCTGACTGAAGTCACCAACACACACATACAAACACAACCACGGCTTATTCACAGCCTTTCCCTCCTCAACCGAATCCCCCCTCAAGAACAGCAAAAGCCTCACTCACCCTAGGAAGTGAACCAACATACACGCACCCACACACAGCAGCTACACATGGCGGCTGCCCCTCTCCCTCTCCCTCTCCCCCATTGCCACAGGCACCCCCAGCAGAGGCGCCCTCTCACTCACACCCACACCCACACCCGCTGCCCTCTCCTGCTGCTGCCGTGCGCGCGACGGCATCCTGACAGCAGCAGGTGCTGCAGTGGGAGTGGGGAGGAACCTCTGGCGGCCCAGACACTCCTCTATGATGCTCCAGTAGCCTGACACACTCACGTCCACCTGATAATGCGACCAACAAGGAGTATATCATTGTGTCTCGGCAGCGTGTTGATGGCGCACGTGGAATTCTGCGGTGGCTCTGATTGTTTTGCCGCGGACGAGAGTGTAGAGGAGGTAGAGGATGAGGCCGACGCCGGAAAGGGCGCAGAGGGTCTGTGTGGTGCGATTGTGGATGAAGTTGGACCACTGCTGGTTCTGCAGGATGGTCAGGTCTTCACTCCCCACCAAATGCACCTGCACAGCCACCCCAACTGCCCTCTCTCTCTCTCTCTCTGTGTGTGTGTGTGTGTGTGAGTGCTCACCTCCACCTCGCCATCGAATCCTTCACATTTGATCTTGTTCTTGATGCTCGTGGCCAGCTCTTCCCACCCCTCCCAGCAAACCTGCTTCGACAACACGACTGTCTCCAGCGAATTGGTCGTCACCAGAAAGCGCCGCAGCTGCAAGACACCAACAAGGAGAATAATGCCGCCAGTCGATCAGCGTATGGCAGGCGTCTCTCATACACAGGCTGACCGGCCTACCTTACCTGCTCGAGGTGCGGCTCGCTGATGAGGCCCATGTCGCCTATCCATGGGTCCAAATCCAAGCAGAAGGAGAAGGCTAAGACACGCTCCTGAACGAGAAGACGGCATAGCAGGAGAGAGCGAGACAGTGAGGTTCATGGCAGAGCAATGAGCTCGCTCGCCAGGTGACCTGCAGTAGTGGATGGAAGTAGGTGACGGCCCCCTCCTCCTCGTCCGAGTAGAACGAGTAGCTGGACCGCCCCCCGGGGGTCAGCGGCTCCTCCCCTTCCGCTTCGAGGTACCCCCTCCTCCCAACAGCCACCACAGGCCCCGGTAACCTCTCGATCCGGCCCTCCTCAGCCACATCCTCATATCCCTCACCCCCACCGCCCCCAGCAGCATGCGATGGCGCGGCTGCTGCTGCTGCCGCAAGTACTGGTGCTGCTGATGGGGGTTCAGATGGTGGTGGCTACGACGACTCGGCGGTTGGTCTTGCTGGCTCAGGTTGTTGTGTCCCGTAGTACCGCCTTCTCGCAGCAGGTGCCGGGGCAGACTGGCGGAGGGCCAGCCGATGGGACGGACTAGGCGCTCGAGGTAGCCAGCCATCGATCTGCAAGCACACACAGACATGAACACATAATGATGATATCCATGTGGGCAAGGGCAGGTGTGTCTCACTTGCAAGTTGGGGCCGGGGTGTGTGGGCTTTCTGTTGAAGGTCATGAGGAAGCCGTCGAGCGTCGGGTCGTCGCACGCCAGCAGCGGCCCCCGCGTCCTTCTGTCTGTGTAGTAACGAATTGTCGACCGATTGGCGTTTCCCGCCAGCCGATAGACCGGCGAGCAGCCGAAGGCCAGCGTGACGACATAGATGACAAGCATCAGCAGGAGCACCATGCTGTCCTGCGCCCGCAGTCGCTCGGCGATCTCTGCCTGGGTTAGGGGCGCCACGTCCTCGGGAAAGAGCAGTGGCTGGCCATAGGGAAGGAAATGCCGCTTCTGCAGGTCCCACTCCTCGTTGTCGAATTTTGTCTTTCCTCCCCCTGTAAGCGAGAAGCGCCGCTTCGCCTTGTCCAGGACGTATACCATGTCGGCGGCGTTCGTGAGGGGGCTGTTGGCCAGCTGCTCCGACTCTTCTTCCAGCAGCATCTCGTCGATCGGGGCGTCCTGGTAGTTCTCCAGGCTCGTAAGAGAGGTGGGTGGGAGGGGATGCAGGGGGTGGAGGGGGTGCTGCGGCATGCGATGTCTCTTGACACGAGCATAGCGGGGCTTGACAGCGTTCTTCTCCCGCCGCTTCTCTTTCTGCCAGGCCTGCTGCTCGTTTGCGATGGCTCTCGTGAGCGCGGTAGAGGCGCCGGCAATCAGAGCTTCGATGTTTGATTCGATGCTGCTGGCTGTCTGGTCCAGGGCTGACAGCACCGAGCCACGTTCGCCTGCGGTAGCATTCATCTGAGAGTCAGACTGAGACTCCGGGTGCTCGTCTCTCTTTGCAAATGCCGTCGTATTGGCAGGGATGGGCTCACGATGATGGCTGCTCATCGGATTGACGCGAAAGAACACTTCCAACAGTGACAGCTCGGGTGACCCAAAGTCAAGAGGCCCGCCCAGGTGGGGCCGAACAAGCCCATCAGGTGCCATCCTTTGCTGCGCCAGGGACTGCAGGGAGCCCGACGAAGTGCATGGGGGCGGCGGAGCGCTGAGGGCCATCGACACGCTCTTCAGGGCCGACGAAACGTTGCTGGACGGCCTTGGCTGCGGCGGGTCGGTATGCTTCCCTGCGGGTGGGCGAAGGCTTCTGCTGCATCCCATGAGGTAGGGAAGTAGGAAAGCAAGAAGGGTGGATCAGGAGCAACATCACATTGAGCCTTCACGCCGTCGAGGGGGGAAGGGAAGGGAAGCCCCCAATGCAAGCTTGCATCCCGTCTCTCGCCATGAGTCTCCTTTTTTTTCGCAGTTGACTTCCCGGCTCTCTGCAAAAGCTACGTAGCCGGAGTGGTCATTCAGGCTGTGAAGCATCAACACTTGAGCTTGCAGTGTTTGGTGTTTGGTATCGAAGGAATTGCCGCTAGTCAAGATCAAACAGCACGGGACAGAGAGCTCTTCACTCAAAGTGACAGTATCTCTACACACAAACAGAAACACACAGGTACGGAGAAAACGAGTTTAGGCTTCACGGGTTACCCCCTTGGTTAGAGTCCAGCCGTAGCACCAGCATCCCCAGCCCGACCATGTCTCCATCATTTCTGTGCCGGTGTGTGTCTGCAGGTCTCTTCTATCCCTGTCTACATTTTATATCTTGGCGTCCTCTCTCCCCTTTTGCCGCACGACAACGAGGCGGACATCAAGGATCCGACAGCATTGAGCCCTTGGATCTCTCCTTTTGGTGGTGAGGAAGGGCGGATGGGGCACAAAGGCAGGCTGCCTTTTGAGAATGTGTGTCCGTCGTTTTGAATTGAAGGCTCATCCACTCGATACGTGCTGCGTCTCTACTTTCCCCGCAGATGAAGCAGCGGAGGCGGGCCTGCGGGAGACACAAACGCAGAGAGAGAAGGGAGGAGACGTGCTAATCACACGGGGGATGGCGTGCATAGGATTTCAGAGGACCGACTGACTGAGTCAGACTGACACTGGCCACGTCATACGTTGCTGTCTCCATGCAAAAGACCGACACGCATGTTTGGAAATCATCTCCATGAGCACGAACCAATCCGGCAAGCACATCGCATGCTCCGAATGTCCGGAAAGTATGTGTGCACCGAGAGCACAACGCTACCCTCCCCTCCCCTCCTCTCTCAGCGTCTTCTCTTGTTCATCGGCGGTGTCGTTGGAATCAGCACATATCCGGGTGTAGGTGGCAGACTCGACGCCACATACGTGCCGACACCGACACTTGCACTGGCGTCCCGCCTCCAGTCGACCTTTCTTGCGTCCATCTGCTGCTGTTCGTCAGCAAAAGGCCAGGAGGGGCCGGAGCCTCCGATCTGCCGCTTCGTCAGGGGCCGAGCGCGAGGAGGGGTGCGAGGGGGTGTGGCGTATGGGACACCGCGGACCGGCCGATGTCTGCTGCAACACGCCACGCACCTCAGCGCCCGCCGAGACTCAGACAGCTTATTGCTGCGTGCTCCGGGCGACACTTCTGGTCGTCTGCTGTGGCTTGTCGTGCGGGGCGATAGCCGCAGGAGGCTGGCGTAGTCTGCAGGCGGCATGACATTGTATGCATAGGGGGCAGGAGGGAGCAATGCCGTGGCGTGGGGAAGCAGGGGATGGCCGATGACGGGCTCAGGCTGGAGAGCCGGCAGTTGGCGGTCGAAAGCGGCCGTGGCTGAAGACGACGACGGTTCCTGGCTGGACATCTTCACCAGGTTGCCGGCCCGCTTCCTCAATGTCGACACAGACGGGACGGTCGGCGGCATCACATGATGATGCAGCTCATAGCCGTCCTGCCGCTTGGCGAACGCCGACAGCCGGCTGAATGTGAGAAACGGTGGAGTGCTCGGCCTCCTCTTGTCCTCAGCGGTCTTTGCTGACTCCGGTTGGCTGATGATCCCATGCAGACTGTGGGGCAGGGGGGTAGCTGCGGACGAGTCGATGCGTGGGTCCTCTTCAGATCTGTCTGACCAAAGGCAGTGGGAGGCAGCGCTCGCATGCAGCGTTGGTTGCTGGTCGGTCTGTGTGGCTCTCGAGACAGGTGGCGTGTCGTTGGCCGGGTGTCTCTCGTGAAAGTCCCGAACCTCATGCAAACGCCGCAGCACCGGTTGGAACCTGCGGCAGCACGATGACATCAGAGCGATGGTGTGTCGGTGTGCCATGCTGATCATCCGCTTATTCATTACCCGTCCTCGGTCTCTGCCACTGGCGCGACAAGCGCTTCAAGCGCTCGCAGAGCCGCTCGGATCTTGTCTCCCTCCTTCCCTGTGACCACAGCAGCCCGAATGACAGCCAATAAAGGGCCGAAGGCATCCAACAAGCCATCCAGTAACTGTCGGCGGCCCCCCTCCAGCTTTCTAGTCTGCTCTTTTTCCGAAGCAAGCAGAGACTCCTGTCGACGCAACTGCTCTTCCGTCTGTCTCTGTGCATCCTGGAGGCGGCAGAGTTCCTCATCCTGTTTTGCCGCAAGGCCCGCACCCATTCGCTTGAAATCATCCTGATGTTATTCATCGCGGGAGAAGAGAAAGAACAAAGAGAGAGGCGCATACCATCCAATGGCATGAATGAAAATAGCGCTTTCGTACCTCCCTGTCCCGCAGTTTGCGTGTGAGGTTCCTGTTCTGTTCCTCCAAATGTCTGCAGTAGACGAACAGCCGGGGAAAAGACGGCCGCCTCTGGTCAAGATTGTCCGACTCTGCCGTCACCGACAAGGGGCCTCTCCGCTCTCCCAATCCGACATAGCGCGGGCGTGGCGCCTCGTCGTGTGACGACTCTGCGAAGGGATCTTCCTGCGAGAAGAAGGGGTCGGCAAACCAGTCTTCATGGTTCGCTGTTGCTTGGCCCTGGAAGCCAGCAGCTCCGCCGTCAGGCAACCCTCCTTGCTGCTCGGCAAAGGTGCCTTGGAAGCGGACCGGCCGGTTGTTGTCAGCCGCTGATGCATCGAATGGGAGGTCTGTGGATGAGGTGGAGGTCCTGCTTCTGAAGGCAGCCGTGTTTGTGAGTGGGCGAATGCGGTCCACTTTCCACGAGTGGTTTGGGAAGCCGGAGGGCTGCCAGTGCTGCTCGTTGAAGGTGCTGGACATTCTCCCGCGAGATGACTGAGACTGCGGGCGGCCCCCAACCTGAGGGTGTCGGCCCGGCCCGCTCCTCGCGGCCAGTATACGCACCCCGATCCAGAGCATTATCGTATATATGTCGGTCTCTTCTCATCCGTCCCCTTATGCACTCGACTGACGTCACTGGTACCCATCCACGCACACGAAGCATCCAACGCACTACCACTACTGCGTGTCAGGACTCTTCCTTCCGACAGCGAAACTTGTTCCGCCACACACTCTCGCCGGTGCAATGAGTGCCTCGAATGCGCCAGTGTCACAGATGAAGGTGACCCTGATGCGTTCGACCACGTCCATGGCACCGACGAAAGGAGGGCGGCAACGAACCAACACATCCATAATAGAAAAGCTGCGGTTCCTTCCATAATGATACGCGCGTCGTCTGCCCGGCATTCTCCGCCCCTTCCGTCCGCAGCCCCTGCTGTACTCAACCGTCAAGCTCGTACGCTGACAGTCTAGTCCAGCTCTGACTCTTGACGCAGGGAGATGAGAACGCTGCAGGCTGACAGACCAAGGCGTCAGGAACACCCATCCATCCGCCCACCCATACAAAAGCCAAGACGTACTGACCGGCGTAATCGACACCCGGCTCGCCTTACGAGAAAGACGCACGCCACCCACCCCCAAAATAAAAGCGTTAGCATCGATACCTACAAGTCCACGTACACAGCCGTCCATGCAAGCATCGATCGTGGCTGTCGCCAACAACTCACACACACACTGCTCGGTGCGCCGGCCGCGCACCTCCCCTGCCCTCCTCTCTCCTTCGCTCAGTCGTCACATGCAACATCTCAAGTCATGCATCCGATCAACACATCCACAATCGACCAGGCAGGCAAGGCAAGTTGAGCCGTGACGTATCAACAGCATTACCAGACAGGCAGACGGACACATACACAGGCATGCAGATGTGACAAATTAGCGCATCCCGGTCGGTGCAATGGGAACTAAACCCGATGTAATGTAATGATGACGTAGTGCACTGAGAAGAGCCGTAGGCTGCAGGCAAGTCAGAGTGAGTGAGATGGCTGAACGATTACGATTGCCCACAACCCATCACCCCTCCCGGCGTCCCATAAATTACAGTAGTAAGTCGTCGTCGCCGGTCGCTCATGCACCCCAACCGGCCATGGTGTGTGTGCGGAATGGATAGACTGGATAGATAAAGGAACAGTAGAACACGCAATCGACACGAATGTAAAACCACACACAGGCAGACAGACAGACGAGACAGATGGTGAGCGATCATACCATGAGAGCCGCATCTGCACTCCATCCCCATCCTTCGTTTCTCCCTCCCCCCCTCCCTCCCCCCTCCCTCCCTCGCGTCGGAGTCGCATCCACAGAGAGAGAGAGGAGAGAGAGAGGGGAGGAGGAAAGATCAGAAGAGCGACAGGCAACCGATAGATACACAGGCAGGCAGGCAGTAAGGCAGATGCACTCAGTCATCGTATGTATGTGTCTTATGAGCACATCACATCAGTCGAGTCGGTCGGGTCGGTCTGTGGATGGCATGCCGCGCGTGCTGGTTGCAGTGCAACGAACATGAGCCATCCATGAGATCGATCAAGACAATTGCCACGCCCTCTTCCCTCCCTCCCTCCCTCCCAGCCAGCCGGGGGCGAGAGGGCAATAAAAATACCCTTATGAAGTCGGTGGGGGTGGGGAGGGGCACACTGCCGGCGTGTCATGAGCTGACTGGTGAGGGCACACCTCCTCACCTCCTCACCTCACCCACACGCATGAGCATGACGGCACAACGAGCACACAACACGATTCATGTGACTGTCGGCTGCCTCAAAGGTGGGCCAGCCAAAAAAGGGCAATCGATGGGTGTCGCAGGCAAAAGGATAGGCGATACAGAAAGCAACAAAGACACAGGGCGAGCCATCCATCCATCCATCCATGCATCCATTGAGGTGTCATGGTGTGTCAACGCTTGTACGCGACTACGCGGCTGGTGTGCCCCCCGCCCGCCCCCTCACACACACATGCAGTGGAATGTTATGGAGTGCAATGGAGTGTAATGGCTGGAGTACACACACGTCAACGAATCGGTCAGCAGGACCGAAAAATAGACTTATAAAGAAGCGCTCAAAGCGATGTCATTCTACCCTGCTGTGTATGCTATCGGCCCCGTGAGAGATGCTGGCTCAGAATGAGCACGAAGGGCCGATGCAAGATCTGCAGGAAGGAGACAGGCAAGACACCGCAACAGAGAGAGGTGAGCTGTCTGTCGCTCAAGTGTGTGTCTTCGTTCCTCACCTGAACTGCCCGTGCGAGAAGAACCGCGCGCGGCCGAGGTCCACAATGCCATCTGAACAGACACATCCACACACACACACGGAGGGATTGATCGATGCCGATGTGTGTGTGCGGCTCTCTGCTAACCGTTTTGGTAGAGTTGGCCAGAGTTGAAGTTGATATTGCGCCCGATGCCGCGCGGCCCAGTGTTGTAGGCCGGCCCGACGATGGCCGACCGGGGCTGCAGGCGTCGGTCGTCGCTGTCGGCCTTGTCCTCAGCGTCGACCTGCTCAAAGGCATCCACCACCTCCATCTCACTCTCCTCCTTGTTTTGGATGACGGCCGAGGGGCAGTTGCCGTTGACCTCGGGAATGCCCTCACCGCAGCCGCCCTCTGGCTTGGGGCGCCAGAGAATGGCCTGTTCCTTGGACACCTCCAGCCAGTGGCCGCCCAGGAAGTCGATGCGGTAGGTGTTGTGCTTCTTGTTGCGCGTGATCTGACAGAGACAGACAGACAGACAGACAGGTAGACACGTGAGTGTCTGGTGTGCATGGTGGCTTGGGGGGTCACTCACCATCTGGACTTTGTAGAGTCTCTCGAGGAACTCTGGCACGCCGTCGGAAGATTCGGTGGCGGCGACACCCAGCTCGTCGATGTACAGGTTGTCGACCTGCACACAACACACACACAGCACAGGCAGCACAGGGTGCAGGTGCAGTGGAGTGGGTGCCCTGCCGTCCAAGTTGTGTGTGTGGGGGGGGATGGTGTACTGACTGTACATTTTCGAAGTCGGTGAGGTCCTTGTCGTCGCCAATAAAGTCAAACGGGTTCACAGTGTCAACCTTGCTCTTCGTGTCTAATGAGACGACAGACACACAACACCACATCACACCAGTCAGGCAGCGCACAACCCCCATCCCCCCGCAGGGCAGGTTTGTGTGTCGGCTTACGAACGACGTCCTTTGTGTGTCTGCTGATCAGGTTGCTGTTTCCGTCAGGTCGCTGGTCCTTGGAGATCTCGACGGCCAATACTGTAACCCCCAGCAGCACGAGGAGGGTCGCGATGTACACGATGGCGATGCCGATTATGACCCATCGGAGGCGGTGGCTCGTCTTCTTCTCCTGGGCCATCTGGCGGGCGGCCGACAACACCTCCTGGACGCTGCAGGCACCCACAGACAACAGGCACACACACGAGACACGTGACAGATGTCACTCGGCCCGTCTCCCCTCCCCCTCTCTCACCTGAACATGCCATCGCCGTCAGTGTCCCAGGAGCGGAGGATGTCCACCATCCGCTCCGCCTCATCCTTGTTCCCTTCCGTCTTGAGAGCGGACGCCCTGAACTTCTCAGTACGGGATCCTGGCACGCCGGGCTTCATGGTGCAGCAGCGAAATGCTATGGATCAGGGTGGGTGAGTGGGGCAGGAGTAACGACGAAGGAAGAAGTGAATGACAGCTTTTGCTGTAGAAGTTTTACACGGGGTTACAGGGTTAGGGTAGGGTTGCGAAGGATTGGGAAAGGAGGGAAGACTGAGGGGGCGGAGGTTTGGACAACACTCGACAACACTCTTCCCATCGCACATCTCTCATTGCATTCACGACAGATCTATCATCGCCACATCGCATCTCAGCTTCCCCGAGACCTCTCAAGTGACTTCGCATCTGATCAACACTCCCTCAGCAATCGCAACCGAGATGGCCACTGCCCCGCCCAACAGCAGAACTGAGAAGTTCCGGTATGCACACAGATCCAGATCCAGCGCGTGCGCACACCCGCACACGCACACGCGGCGGGGGGTCTTGTCTCTCTGTCTGTTCAGGGCCTCCGCTCTCAAGACGGAAGGCAGCAAGGATGAGGCGGAGCGCATGGTGGACATCCTCCGCTCCTGGGACACTGACGGCGATGGCATGTTCAGGTGAGAGAGGGGGAGGGGAGACGGGCCGAGTGACATCTGTCACGTGTCTCGTGTGTGTGCCTGTTGTCTGTGGGTGCCTGCAGCGTCCAGGAGGTGTTGTCGGCCGCCCGCCAGATGAACATGGAGAAGAAGAAGACCCGCAGCCTCAAGTGGGTTGTGGCGGGCTTGGCGATTTTGTATGTGGCGACCATCTTGGTGCTGCTCGGCGTCACCGTTGCTGCCGTCGAGGTCACCAAGGACCAGCGACCTGACGCGGATGGCAACCTGATCAGCGTATCCGGCAACAAGGACGTCGTTCGTAAGTCAATGCATCCACATGCATAGAGGGGGGGGAGATGGGCCTGTGCATCATCTGTCTGTGTGTATGTGGGCGTATGTGATGTGTGCAGACACCAAGAGCAAGATCGATGCGGTCAATCCCTTCGATTTCGTCGGACAGGACCTGTCCAATTTTGAGAATGTACGCACACACACACGGACACACACACACATCCGGGATGCGCCTCTACACCCAAAGCACACCTTTGCTGGTGTGGTCGCGTGTGCGCAGATTGACAGTCTCTATCTGGACGACCTGGGTGTCGGCTCCTCGGAGGGCGTCAAGGAGTTCCTCCAGAGGGTCTACAAAGTCCGAATGGTAAAGCATCTGATGACACACAAGCCCCGAATACGCACCCCTACCTCATTTCTCGCTGTCTGCCTGCCTGTGACTCACAGGTGACCCGCAACAAGAAGCACGATTCCATCAAGATCGACTTCTTCGGCGGCGACTACCTGGAAGTGTCCAAGGACGAGGCGCTCCTCTTCCGCCCCAAGCCAGAGGGCGGCTGTGGCGACGGCATCCCCGAGGTCAACGGCTACTGCGCCGTCGCCCAGATCGTCAATGAGGAGGAGCCGACCAAGGAGGAGTCCGACGAGCGACGCCTGCAGGCGAGAAGCTCAATCGTCGGGCCGGCCTACAACACTGGGCCACGCGGCATCGGCAGCAATGTCAACTTCAACACGGGCAGAATCTACGGCAGCGGTATGCACCCAGTGTGATGTGATGCATCACACCAGACACGGTCATTATATGGCCTCTGGCATGTGTGTGTCTGTGTTGTGTTGCAGAGGGCATCGTGTCCTTGGGTCGCTCTCGCTTCTTCGGGCAGGGCCAGTTCCGCAGCTGTGATGGGCCTTCGTGCTCGTTCTGAGTCTGAGGGGAGACTCCTGACTGACTGACGTGCTGTGTGCTGATGGGATGCATAAGTGCGTGCAGAGTGGATGAATGTGGGTTAGGTAGGTTCGTCTAGTCTGTGGGTGTGTGCGGTGTGTCATGTAGTGAGTGCGTTCGTTCATGCGGCCCTCTCTCCCTCTCCAGCATCGCAGCATCGCATCACATGTTTTGCGTTTTTGCCCGGCAGCTCCCTGTCTATGGGGAGGTGTTTGAGCCGGGTGGGGGTGTCCGTCCTAATGCTCTCTGCCCTCCCTCCCTCTACCTGCCTGCCTGCCTCTCAGTCTCTCTCTTTCTGTCTGTCTGGCCACATCATTTGTGGCAGTGCTCTCGCATTCTCTGTCTCGTTTTGGTTCCTTTCGTCTTTATCTCTCTCGTGTGGTCTCTCTGTGCGGCGGTTTTTTCGACGGCCCCGGGATGCGCACGTCACTTATCTCATACCTCTCATCAAGGGGTAGTGAGGGGCAAGGATGGGCAGTGGGGTAGGGGGCAGGCAGACAACGTTTTTTCGTTGAGAGGTGTCTGTCTTTTGAGGCCTCTTGTAAGCAACAACGGTACAACTTTATTCGCAACCCCCGCGGGCCGGGGGCTTCATGCGACCTTGCCGGTCGGTGTGGTCGATGCGTGTTCATCTGCCCGTGTGCATGTCATGTCCATGTGTGCGTGCGTGTGAGACGACGAGTTTATGTATGGTGACTCTTCCTTCCTTCTTTCCTCCTTCCTGCCTTCTTGATTGTGCAGTGTCTCGCTACTCGACATAAGGAAAGCCGCCTTGATTGACGCTGGTATGAATGTCACTGCAGCGATTCGATCAGTCGGCTAACGATTCCTTGCGAACTTGCACCTGACGTCCCGGGTGTTAGGTCGTGAGATCCGGACGCCCGTGTCGTGAGGTGATGACCTCGTGGTGTCGTGGCTGGCTGTCGGATCAGGTGTACGTGGCGGCTGTGGAGTGAGTGCATGAGTGACGTCTTGATGCTTGATTTGAACTGCGGGACACAGTGCGCTTCATTCATGTCAGCTAACACTCTGCACGGACATCAGTCGCGACACAGTGAAACCATTGCTCACTTGCACACACTTGCACAACGCTGCTAACACTCAGCGCACATGACATCATCTCCCTTTGCGCTCCCTGCCCCTTCCCAGCCCAAGTCCGAGTGCCTTGGCCACATTTCCCGTCCATGCCAAATGCCTCGCCGTCACACTGCGAGGCCGGTTGGTCCCACACACAACCACACCTGGCCGCCCGTCGCTCGTCGTGAAGGGCTGCATCACGACGCTTGGCACGTTTGATGGCAGGTAGGTCAGCTCAACTCGGCCAGGGAGGAACTTGAGGTCTTGCAGACACACGGCATCAGAAATGCCCGCCTTGGCACTGCTGAAGGCGCTTCGCAGAATTGGTGAGCTGGTCAGGTCGACGGACGACAAGTCCTGCCCCATGTAGCCGTGCCGCAGGACAATTGACGCTCTGCTGAGGTCGCTGTCGTCGGCAATGAAGACGACCACCGACCGATAGGGCGTTCCACGCAAGAGGCTCTCAGATGCCCACCGTAGCAGACCCTCCTGTTGTTCATCGGCAGCCGTCGCCTCTGCTTGACGGATGAGATTAGCCGCATCCAACTCCACCCTGTCGGCCTCCTTTGCAGTGATGTCCTCGAGAGCCACGCCGATCAGCACCAACCCAGCTGAGGCGAGAGTCGCCAGCAGATCCGCACGCCCCTGCGAGGCGTAAGCAGTGATGTCAATGAGGCGGTTGATGAGGATGGCCAGCAGACAGAAGGAGCCGATGGCGATGGACACCTTGGGCTGCACAAAGAACGACTGCAGAGGGTAGGATGGGGAGGGAGCCTCGCTTTGCTGCGACATCGACAGTGATGCTGGGGTCATCAGACTGCCGTCGATGGACCGGGAGGGAGGAGATCTTCGCCTTCTCGGCCTTGCTGAGGGCGCGGGAAGAAATGCCGAGGTGCTGTGTGCTGGAGTGAGAACACCGAGGACATGGGATGACTGCAAAGCTGAAGCCAGCATCGGCACTTGATGCAGCATCAGAACACAGAGGGAGAGCATCGCCGCGCCTTCGCGAGGAGTCGATCGTAGATGACTGCCGACTCGCCTGCTTTTCGGATAGCTGATGTTTACCCACCTCTCAAGGCGAGACGTGGATGAGTCATTTCCCTGTTGCATGCATCAGTCTTGACCCCCACTATCCCCCAAGCCCGCAGTCTTTTTCCTTCAAGTCCTTTCCCCTCGAAGACCATAGCAAAGGGCGTCTGTTGTCAGTCAGTGTGTCGCTCAAGACTCAGAGGCAAAGGTAAGTGCGTCGCACTAGACGGATGGATGCGTGTGACAATGTGGCATGTGCAATGCCATGCGCTGTCCTTCAGGTTCAGGTCGAAACTCTGTTGACTGATGGCGTCTGGTCAAAGCAGCGTGTCTGTGAGCTCGATGGAGCTTCCCATTGAGGTATACAAGTTCATCCATAGTTTCGGCGTTGTCAAAGAGCCGCCAATCGCCGCGTCGTCCCGCAGCCCCATGCCAGAGAATGGAAAGGTGCCCCTCCCGCCTCTCGTGGTGCAAACATTCGAGAACGGTCATCGGGTGGCAGAGTTGCTCAAGGCCATCTTTCGGAAGCACGGCATATCCAGAACGGTGCCTGAGGTCAACGCCCACCTCCACTCACCCTCGGCGAAGCTCCTGCACTGGGAGCAGCTGTCTGCATCGCTTGAGGAGTTCGACGTCGAGTTGGACGCTGATACGAGAGGCCTCATAGCCCAGGGCGACACGGAGATGCTGACCGAGCTGCTGACCGAGCTGCATGGCGTCTACAAAGATTGGTTGCACGAGCGGCAACAGCAGGAGAGGGCGGCGAAGGACAGCAAGGGGGGTCAGGGGAAACAGGGCTACTCGAGAATGGCCTCCTCCGTCAGCCCAAAGGCACAGCAGCGGGAAGCAACCAAGGCCAACGCGTCGACTTCGGCAGCGACAGATGGCCCTTCGGCAGCGACAGATGGCCCAAGGGCGTCATCGCAGTCCCCCAAAGCAGCTCGAAACAAGTCCGGCTATGCAGCCAAGCACAAAGGAGGCTACGCACAACGCCCACCGCAGGCGAGCAGTAGCGCTGCTTCCCCACCCCTTCCCCCACCGCAAAAAGAACCAAGGGCGCCGATGCAGTTCTCCAGTCCGCCGTCTGCTGGCAAGAGGAAGAAGAGCGCCCAACGGCCTGCGCAGCCGCACCCCACCCTCCCTGTTGACGAGACACCAGCCCCGAGGGCGCCTTCCCTTCCCCCACCGATCCACGAACGGGCAAGCGAGCCGCTGCCGAACTTCCCTCCCCTCCCACCCCCCGTCGCCCTCAACAATCACGTCAACCACGAGAGATCTACGCCGAGGAGAACGGAGGAGACACCAAGCAGTCCGGACGATTCCAATCGGCATCGAGTGGCGCTGTTGGACATGGAGGCCCTGAGCACGCCCTCGCGCATGCCGGAGCACGCCACTTCTGCCCTGGAACTGCTAGCTTTATCGCTCGTACGTGACCTGGAACTGTCGCCGGCACAGACGATGGCGCTGCTGGCTGAGAGCGGGAAGCTGTTGGGGAGGCTGATGCACACGGGGCTGCATGGGGACTATGGGGCGCTGGCGGGCTGGCTGGAGAGGCTGCAGATGTACCAGGCAAACTTCCTGTGTGAGTTGCTGGTGGAAGATCCCGCGCCACTCCCACTCATCATGTCTCTGCTCGCCAAAGGTCAGAAGGAGCAACAAAAGAATACGCGGCGGCTGAACGAACTTCTGTTTGGTGTTGTGTGCAGGGTTTCACTCTCCGAGTGCTGAGGTGATTGAGTGGTCGTGCCGGCTGGTGAGCACATGCGCCACGCAGCTCGGCCAGGCCCACCTGTCAGAGGACCTCTACAGCTGGTTCGTGCAGTCCGGCTGCCTCCGACACACACTCACCCTGCTGGACACGCACCCCGCCATCCGCACGTCCACTCTGTCCGTCATCCAGCACTGCTCCGAACACGCCTTCCTGCCCCTTGTGGCTGCACATCTCAAGCAGCTCGCCACAGATGCGTCGAGATATCTGGAGAGCGTGCACGAGCTGATCATGCCGCTGCTGAGGAACCGCACGGCCATGGAGCTGTTTCTGCGGCAGGGGGCGGCGGAGTATGTCATGGAGTTCTCGGCTCTACAGGCGGCCACAGGGCGCGACAGCTCCACACGGGAGAAGGCGCTCATGCTTCTCACGGACGTCTGGCTCATCTATGCCGTCCAGATGGCCCGCAAGGAGGACTTGGCGGCCAGGCTCCTCGGCACGCTCAAGGCCTCTGCCCTCAACCGCAGCAAAACCATTCAGCTGACGGCCCTGACATGCTTCTTCTCCCTCCTGGACGAGCTGTGCGCTCGGCGATCGACACTGACGCCCCTCGTGTACCGGACGGTTGTGTTTACGCTGATCGAGCTGGGGGCGATGGGGCAGCCGCGTGGGAGTGCGGCAGAAGGAGAAGGTGGCGGTGTGGAGGTGGCCGATAGATGCTGCATGATGCGGTCGTCGCAGAATCCAATAAGGGACTTCATGGTGGCGAGGCTGGCGCAGTTTCTCAAGACGACGCATGGCGTCCCTGTAGGTGTGTTGATCGAGCCTTACGTGAAGCAGCTGAAGCTGCAGGGGGTGGAGGGCAGCATGAGGGACTTGGAGCTCTTCATCGTCATGGCCAAACATAGAAGGTCACGCAGGCCGATGAGGCGCCCGTGAACCTGACTTTTTAGTGCTCTCTTCATGTCTCTGTCTGCAGGCTTGGTCCCCGCCACGCACTGCTTCTGGCCGACCTCTCTGGGCAGTATGTGTTGAATGACGTCATCTTCAGCCGTGCGGCCACCATCCCCCTCTTGATCATCTGTGCACGCTTCGCCGCAGACACGGCGCTGCAGCAGTGGCTGTCGCGCTTCACCAAGAACGCTCTCACCAGCATCGTCCGCAATCAGCCAGTGCCCAGCCCTGAGGGCTCCTCGAGGGACGGTGTGCTGCTGGATGAAGATGAGAGGGCCAAGACGCATCAACGGACTGTGGCAGTGGAGGTGCTGGCCAAGCTCATCCAGATGCAGCTCCCGGCCGTGTCAACCATCATGCAGAGGGACATCTTTGACCTGTGTCGGTACGCAAAGAAAGGCGACACGATCGATGTCCATGCACACAGACGCACCCCTCTTGACCTCCCCCAGGGCTTACTTCCGCACCTTCGGCGCCTTCCAAGAGGAGCTGCGCGTCCTGGCGGCCTACTGGAAAGAAGACCTCGCCTCGCTAGAAGTGTCTCTGCTGAAGGAGCTGCAGTCGGTCGAGGCCGAGGAGGAGGCCATGACGATGCGGCGGCTGTCGAAGGAGGAGTTCCTGGCCCAGCTGAAGCGGGAGGACGATGAGCGTCGGCGGCGGGACATGGACGTCATGATGGGTGTTGAGGGTGAGGACTTCATGGCGGATGACGAACAGACAGAGGAGGAGGGAGAGGCAGACAGGACCACACCTACAACCGTATCGCAGGTGGGCCCATCAACGCAGACACAGAAGGCAATGGCGACGTTTGCTTGCTCGCCTGCTCATTTGCTTGTCTGTGGTGGTCGATTGATCAGCCTATCGAGCCGCCTCAAGCAAAGCAAGCACCTCGCAAGCCCCACCGCGAGCCGTACAAGAAGGAGGAGAAGGATGAGAAGAGGAAGCCTCGCGCCCCTCCGCCAGCAGCCGCCTCATCCGTCCCTTCGGCGTCGATGAATGAGGCTGAGGCCCCACCGCCACCTGCACAAGCTGCGGAAGAGAAGCCTGTGGGCCAAGTGGCTAGGTCTCCCAGCAAAAGGGCCAGAGCAAGGCCTCAACGACCAATTGAGGCAGAGAAGCCGGCAGAGGTGGTGCGGTGGGTGGACCTGACTCGGCAGGAGGAGACGGAGGTGAATCAGGTGTTCAAGGCCTATCAGACGCCCCTTGACCGCCTGTTTGGGTCCTATCACACAGTCAGTAAGAGACGCAAGCCAAACGGACAAAGACACACTTCACGTAACACGCCCTGCAGCAATGCGGCCATGTCTGTGTTGTGAATGTGTAGGTTCCGAGGGGACGCGACCAGCAAGCACAGGTGAGGTGAGCACACACAACACGCCCGGCGAGCGAACCAGCCCGCTCAAACAGCTGCCTGCGTCTTCAGGGGTCTAAGGTGATCCGCATGGCCGACTTGTTGACGATGCTCAA
Source organism: Vitrella brassicaformis (assembly GCA_001179505.1). Classification (NCBI taxonomy): domain Eukaryota; family Vitrellaceae; genus Vitrella; species Vitrella brassicaformis. Next base: position 269,397 of record CDMY01000347.1, on the reverse strand, counting down.
AGACCTGGACATTGTCCCAAACACATCGCGAGAGCTGAGGAAGGAGACCGTGAGTGAGCTTGGCAGGATGGCCGTCAAGCAGCAGCATGCACAGGGAGCGTTTGAGAGGGGCGCGAGGGGCGACAGGGCCACGTTGACTCAGGAGCAGTGGAAGAACATTATGGCACAGCTCGCCTTCACTGGTAACCGAAACGACTCAGTCACAACATCATGTGGGTGTGGGTGTGTGTTGGCTGGCTGCCAGGGTATGATGCGGAAGAGTGTGTGTCTCTTGAGCTGTATGGTGTGCCCGTTCCGCGGCCATCGACAGGCCGCGCCAGGCAGCTCATGGCACTCATTCAACACATCGCAGCCAGCGCGGGTAAGCATTGGAAGGAGACCCGCCAGCCAAAATGAGTCGTTGCTCTTCTTGTCTACAGGCAAGTCGGGCCACTCTCAGTTGAAGTCGCTGTCTCAGCCGTTTGCGGCCAGTGAGAAGCAGCAGTGTCGGCGCTACATCAACCGCACCATCCACTCACTCAGCGCCAAAATTGACGAGGGAAACGAACCACAACCTCATGAAATCCCGCCAGGTCAATAAACGCGATCGATGCGTCAGCATGTTGTTTCTGTCATACAGGTTTTGAGATCAAGGATGTGTCGATGGATGTGCGGCACCACACGCTGCCGCCCTCACTGCCCCTGCGACAGTCGGAGCTGCATTGTGCGGAGATACTCGACGACCTTGTCGCACGCGCGTTCGGCGTGCACTTCCTGGAGGTCTTCAACAAACAAAGTAACACATGACAGCACATTGTCATCCCAAAACCGATCAATTGCCCATTGTCTGTCTCCACCTGCAGTCTCGTCTCGCCGTGCTGTGGTCATCGGTCACGAGCACATCGGCCATCCCACCCCATCGCAGCCCTCGCCAGAGGAACCACCGGCCCCTCCACCATCCGCACCCAAGCAATCCCGCGCACGAGCACCGGCAGCAGCATCGAGGCGTGAGGTGTCTCCTCCCTCTGCCAAGAGCAGGAGCAAGTCAGCAGCCAGGGAGCGGTCCCGGTCGAGCGGGAGGAGAGCTGAGATAGAGGCTCGGGCCAAGAGCGCCATGCCGGCCATCGTGAGGGAGGACGGGACGCTCGTCAACCGAGCCATGATGGACAAGGAGAGGAAGGCCGAGGTAACTGAGAACTACGTTGAGAGGCAGACGTGAGAGGGCATCGCCTGTACTCTACCTACCATCAGGAGGACAGGGCAGCCGCGGCCGAGGCCGATAAGCGTCGCCGAGAAAGAGCGGCCTTCATCCAGAAGCGGCTGATCAGAATGCAGGAGGAGCGGGCCGCGAGGGAGAAGGAGAAGGAGCAAAAGGCCGAGGCCGATCGACAGCAGCAGGAGAAACATGCAGCCGTTGAGGCAGCGAGGCGGCGTGCACAGCTGGAGCCCAAGAGGAGAAAGCTGGCAGAGTTTGAGCGGGTGCGCCCTTACACATGCATCAGCCTCCGTGACAAACAACAGACATCCCCTTCTCTGACTCTCAGGACCGCGAGGTCCGTCGTCGTGGGCGCGATAAGGAGGCCAAGTCGCCCGAGAGCAGGAGGAGACAGCGGCGCACTCAGTCCGACGAGGCGGCCAGGACCAATCCGCCCGTCGCTCGGGAACCCTCTCGCGTGCTGCTCAAGATGCGTGGACACAGGGAGACAGAGCGGAAGCTGAAAGAGAGGATAAACAGCGCTTTCAAATCAGATCAGGTGAGTGACATTGACGGGCATGTGGGTGGTCTGTGGATGTTGTGTCTGCATCCTTTCATCAGATTACGGCAATTCTCAAAAAGCACGACAAGGGACTGCGGAAGGTCCGTTAAGTTAAATCCCCACCTGTCTGCACGCTTCTGTGTCGGTCATCGCTTTCCTGCTCATGTGCATGCGTCAGGTTTATGACGTGTTGGGGATTCGCAAGTCGCCGATAGATGTCTCGGATTTCGCCAAGATTGTCCAGTGCTTCGGCCTGCAGCCGCTGTCGGAGATGAAAGTCGTGTACCGGCACGTTGCCGGCCAGTCCATGTCGTTCGACAAATTCACAGAAGCATTGTTCCACATCGCTATCCTCAAGGCAGGACTCAACTCAGAGGTCTGTCTACGAGCAGCAGCGACCAATCGTCTGCTCCGGATCTGCTGCCGTGTTGTGCATGTCAGGCTTCAAGCGATGCTGTCTTGGCGGCGGCTCTGCAGCTCCTCTTCGACCACATGAACCTCCCCACACCACAGTTCCCAACACTCAGGAGACGGTAGCCACACACCAGACCCAGAGTCTGCAGAGGCGAGAACTCTGCATTTGTGTGTCTTGTCAGCTTGGCCGATTATCAGAGGTACGGTGAGGTGGTGGCTGTCTTTGAGCCGTCCGGCAAGCCGCTCGCAGATCGTGTGCGGGCCCTGGCCAGAGTCATGGACACCGTCTCTCCACAGGCAAGCCAGCGTCCACCGTTCCTCATTTCCTCTCTCCCTCCGCATTTGTGCAGGCAGCGATGAAGGAAGTGGCTGAGGGGTTGGGTGCGCTGGAAGAGATAGCGGCCAAGACCAACCAGCAGCGGCTCAGCAAGTCACTCAGCCAACTCAGAGTCGACATCGCAGGAGGTGACTGGACGAGGGACGGACCTCAGCCACTGATCTATTGTTGGTTGCATCTCTTTTGTGATGCAGGCGCAGGCAAGTCTGAGGCGTTGCCGAGGCTCCACGCCCTCGCAGAAGAGGTCGAGACATCATTTGAGCACACGGCCAGACCGCACGAGGCCCCACCGCCACCTATCATGATCCACAGCCCCAAAAAGACCGAAAAGAAACGCCCTGATGAAACCAAAAAGCCAAAGCCGCCCAAACCACAACCTGCCCAGCCCGAGGCGGGCGATAAGCCTGCTGATGATGCCCCGCATGACCTGGAGAGGCCAGAGGGGAAAGAGAGGCAGCAGGTAGAGCCACCTCAAGCCGCTGAGCAGGCAAAGCAGCAGGAAGAGCAGGAGGACGCTCAGCCCAGTCGAGACACGGACGCAGAACCGGAAAGTGGTGGCAAACAAGGGGCCGCGGCCGAGGAGGAAGCAGGTGGGCAGGGAGGGGAGGGAGCCCGCCAAGGGACGGACGAAGAGGCAGCCGATCAGGGCAATACAGGTATGACAAGTGCACGCACAAAGCAGGACCGTGTTAGTGCTAGGCTAGCTGTATTGTGTTTCTCTGCATCGATGCAGAAGGAGAGGCATCAGATGAGAAGGCCGAGCCCCCAGCTGATGACGGGCAGGAGTGATGCCCTGTGTGCGTGAGCTCTCTTGCGTCTGTCTGTGCCTCTGCTCTGCTTGTGTGTTTTGCTGTTCTCATAGCATTCGTGGCCCAACTGGACTTCAATCAGTTGCTGCTGTACTAACGGATTTTCATGGCGTTTTCCTGCCACAAAACCAATCCGTTCATGCAGCGTCGGTCTGCAGTACACCAAACCAGGATTTGGCGGCTGCGGAGCAGTTCATGAATATGCATACGTCACGCAAGAAGCACTCGTGCCTCGTGGTAAAATGGTGAAAAACAGCTTCGCCCTGTCGAGCTCCCTGGGTAGCGATTGGTAGCACTTGCTGCAGCAATGGCCTGTGTGGGCTGTGCGTGCACAGGCCACACAGCACATGGCTGCAGCAGGGGGTACCTACCGATCGTGACACCAGGCAAAGCCAACACACGGACTGCACCAAACTGTACAGAACGGGGAAAAACGTCTCACGTGAGCAAGGCCAGACAGACTCAGCCACCCACCCCCTCTGAGATACGCAGAAAAGACATCTATCAGACAACACTAGAGAAGAGGCAGGCCTCACCAGTCAGTCATTTATTCTTAGCGCAACGGCAGGCAGAGTCTGTCGGTCTCTCGTTACATATGCTCTCCAGCTGCTGCCGCGCCTGCATCCTCACGCTCTCGAATGCATCGCCCAGATACTCCTTGCACGTCTGATAACGAGTCGACTCAGGCCGTGCAAAAGTGATGACCAGCATCATCTCCAGCGCTGAGGGCTCCTTGAGGCCCTCCTGCTCGTCAGTGGTGGCGCTTGTCTGCTGCTCCTCACACGCTGCTGAGGCGCTCTCTAGCAGCCGGTCAAGCAGGCTCCTGCTCATGAGCACACAGACAAAAATTGGTGAATGGGGATGTTGTGTGGCCAGGAGCTCCTTGCTTTGTCGCACCTGAGATCTTCCGTGAGGTGCTGGTACACCTCGCAGTCCAGCTGGAGCTTCCTGATGAGGGCCACGATGGTGCGCATCCCGTTCGATTCGGATGTGTTGCTCATCGGCGATGGAGACCTCTCGAAGGTGTGAGTGTCCTCAGTCTACGCGCAAAGCTTTCTCTCCGGGGATGCAGATCTGTTCGCCTTTCTCGCGCGTGCTAGCTGGCTTCGGATCAGTCGCACGAACCGTGGCGTTTTTCCAGCCGTCCGTTTTTCCCAGGCATCATGTCGCATCAGGTGCCCCTGGATCTGTGGCGTAGCAGCCGCTTCGGTACTATCCGTGATCTGCTCAGCGTCAGATGCATCTCCGGCACTGAGGGCTCTCTCATCGACAACACGGTGATGCTCCGCCGCATCGAGGGCTCCCTGACCCGCCACGGCCTCGACGGACTCTTCGACGTCCACCGGCAGCACCAAGATGAGGACAGCAACCAAGATGAGGAGGGAGATGGCGCCGCCCCGACGAGCGCCCCAACGACGGATGCGCATGCTGAGGTGGTGATGCCCGATGGGCTCACCTACTTCGGCTACCTCTCCCGGTGCGCATGGCTCTTTGAGGAGGGGGCGGCGCTGTGGCCGTCGATGGCGCCATTCGCACGCGTGGCCAAGAACTGTGAGGTGGTGGAGCAGCTGCCGATCGTGCTGCCGCCTCTGGGCATCATGGACACCATCCCCACCACGACGGCCTTCCGCAAGCTGCCGCTGGTGATGGGCGTCTACAAGACATTCCGGCAGCTGCTGAGCAATGAGGGCCGGGAGCAGACCCTGGTGGTGATGGACAAGGCGGCGTGCGAGCGGCTCAAGGAGGCGGGGAACGTGCACTATCGGGAGGGGCGCTACGACGATGCCATCAAACCCTACTCAGGTGAGAGAGTGGGTGCGTGAGGGGGGTGGGAGCCATGACATGCGTATGGTGTGGGTGTGGGTGTGGGTGTGCGCGCGTTGAGCAGATGCGGTGGATGTGTGCCCCCGGGATCAGCCAGGCCTCAAGGCTATCGTACTCGCCAACCTGTACAGAGAGAGAGCAACGGGGGATGAAGAGAACAATAGGGCTCACTGTGTGTGCTGTGCTGCGTCGTGTCGTGTTGTGTGTTGGTCAGGGGTGCGTGTCACATTCAGCAGGGCAACTATGATGCTGCGATTGTCGACTGCAGCAAGAGCATCAAACATGACGAGCAATACGTCAAGGTCGCCAGAGATATCACACCATCATGTGCAGCAACACGTCAGGCCCTTCATGTCCGTGTGCTGTGTGTAGGCCTACTACCGTCGCTGCTGTGCTTACGAGGCGCAGGGCAAGTGGGACCATGCACTCTGGGACATGAACGACGTCATCGAGCTCGACCCGTCGCAGCGGTACGTACCTTACACAGGCAAGACTGTACGCGCAACTCACAACACGGCACACTGGGAGTATGTGTGTTTGGTCATCAGGGCGAGGCTGAGGGACCGCCACGCGATGCTCGAGACACGAGGTAGGTACACGCGTGCGTCGACACACCACGCAACGAGGACAGTCTTCCTGATTCTGTCTGTCTGTCTGTCTGTGTCGTGTCAGCTCAAGAGGCTTGGAACCGTCGATTTCAGGATGAGGAGGATATGGAGTCGCACGCCGGGTCGGTCCACAGCATCGAGAGCCAGCCCGGCGGCTCGGACATCAGCGCTCTCGACTACAACACGGCTGACCGGTACAGGTTGGGAGATACGGCATTCCACATCATTCCCTACGGCCATCTGCCTGACGACCATCCCTACAAGGTGAATCTGTTATGCGCTCTTCCTTCTGTCTGTATCCGTCCTGACGTTCACCTCGTTGCAGGCCTCGTACTCGACGAGCGACCCCGTCATTCGGCATACCACGATGCTTTATCCCTCGTTCACCATCTTCGCCATGATTAGCACCCTGCCATTGTTTGACTCGCCCCAACACAAGGAGGTCACCGGCTACGACGGCGCTCTCAACGACAAGTTTGTCGCCCTTGCCACACAGCCGATCGGCATCGGCGATTACCTCACCATGGAGCACATGATGGATTGGGGGGACCTGGACAACTTCCGGCCGGCAGGACGTAGCTTCAGCCTCTACCGCTACGTCATCGTGCATGGCCATCGGCATGGCGACACGATCGTCGCCTTCGGGAACGTGTGGACCATGCACAGTGGACTTGGCCCAGACGCACACTTTGTCAGGGCCGCTTTGTATCACAAGGAGGACACCCCTGAGAACGGCGCCAGGATCCCATCCGAGGTGCGGAAAAGCTGCCTCGACCACTGGGGCGCCGTGCTGCACCACTTTGGCATCAAGTGATGACACGGCCGGTGTTTTGCTGTCGACATGTGCACATAAGTGGAGGGCTGCGTCGTCTGGGTGGCCATGGGTGCGTTTCGAAAGCGTTTTTGCGGTTTCATGAAGAGGACATGCAGGTTTCATGCCTGCTTGGGATGATATCATATCGCCAAGTTCATATTTGAGTGTGTGGGTGGGTGTGCTTGACAGACTCACGGATCCTGTCACGTGCACATGCACATGCACTCACACATGGATACGTACAGGTCATATCGACTTATTTGTAGCACAGGCCACTTTATTTATGCTTTGATGCCGGCTGCAGACTATGTGTATGGGTGGACGTCGTTGATGTGTACATCTACACATGTTTGTACGTATATACACACGTCCGCTGTTCTCTTCCTCGTTGCCGGGGTGGCCAGCCGTGTGCTCAGCACAGAGAGAGAGAGAGAGAGAGCTCGTGGGTGTCATGCGGGTGATGTGACTCCATGCAGCCCTTCTCTTTGCGGTGCTGACGATTTTCATACGCACTGCAGATCGACGGTGCTGGCCCTGTGGGTCCTGCCTTTTGCGCCTGGTGTGCTTCTTTGCCGTCTGTGTGTGTGTTGCGACTCTGTGTGTTGACACCAATAAGCGTGTCGGTGGATTGAACTATTCTGTGTGGGCGATCTTTCCGTGAGTGACCCCCTGTGCAGCATTCAGCCACAGACGTATGCATTCAGTCCCTTCTGAGGAAGCGAGCTAAGCGGCGAGATGCGGATCTTCCCCCTTTCGCTTCCCTTGCAGCCATGGAGCCTGAGCGTCCTCAACAGCAGCGCCAGCCGTCGAAGAATGGCATGATGGCCTTCACACCCGACACCTACTACCTCCTGGTGCACATCGACACAGCGGACGCCATCCCAGACTCATCCGCATCAGCAGCGGCAGCGGCAGCAGCCTCCACATCATCGCCGTGGACCGCATGGGATTTCGAATGTGCAATCCGGGCAGGCATCAGGCGGCTGCTGGGTGCGGTTGGCGGTCCTGCAGCCATCGGCGCGTTCGACATCGTCAAATATGACGAGGGCAGACAGGAGGCCATCGTGGCTTTGGAGCACCACCGCGGAGCGGGCATGCTGAGAGCGGCTCTGATGTTCATGGGCAACGACGGCCAGGGCGGCGAGGCGAGGTACCGCATCCGCGTGGTCAAGGCGTCGTCGTGCTTGAGTGCTCTTGCTGTGCCGAGGTGTATCGGGTGTTAAGAGGCGACACGGGTGGGTGGAGTCATGTGAGCGCCTTGTACATAGGTAGGGCTGTGTCTGTCTCTACCTGAGCCTTTGTGTTGTCACGGCGGCAGGCCGTGTGCGTGGCAGGGGCTGGTCACAACAGCTCGTCAAGTGTGCTTCTCACGCAGCGAGTTGTTATGATCTGCAACTCCCGCGGACACGAGCTGCGACGCCTTTGTTTCTTTCTTCCTTTGTTCTGTGGCGGCATGGTTCCTTCGCGTGTACCATGGCTGAATTGGCCATTGACAATTGACAGTACAGAGGCAAAATCGTTGAATGAATCGTCCACTCAGTCGACGAAGAAAACTGTCAGCCAGCGAACTAAACGTTCTCGAGCACATCTCGCAACACACCCACAAAAAGCGTCATCTCCTCCTCTGTGTTGTAGTAGTGCACCGACGCACGTACCACAGCATCGATCCCCCGCTCCCTCATGTCGATCAGCGTGGAAGCCGCACTACTCACCGACACGTCGACGCCCCTCTCGCTCAGCATGCTCTTGACCCTGTCTGCTGGGATGGCCTTGCCCGCTGCTGACTGGCACGTGAAGGACACAATGCCGCCCTGTCGTGCGCCGCCCTTGTCGCGCACTGTGACGGTGGGCAGCTCACGTAGCTGCCCTCGGAGGAGGCTGGCGAGTGCCTGGATGCGCTTCTCTGCGTTGGGCAGACCTGCACGCAGGAATGAGAATGTAAAGGTCAGCGAGCGTAGCGTGACGGAAAGGTGTGTACCGATCTGCAGTGCGTATCTGACGGCGGCCCCCAGTCCCAGCCGGCAGGCGATGCTGCTCTCCCACAGCTCGAAGCACTTGGCGGTGCTGGCCAGCTCAAACTGGTCCTTGCCCAACCAACTGCAAAGAATGGAAACCAGCCCGGCGATCGATGCACACTCAGCTCCCCCCCTGTGTGCCTCTGAGCGCGTGCCGTACCTGGCTGAGCGCAGGTCGGCGTACATGGGGTTGAGGAAACCCCTGTTGAGCAGCCGCTTGGTCACATACAGGAACCCGGTGCCTCTGAAGTGGTCGACCAAAGCCAGCAAAGACACAACTCGACTCGTGGAGATGTGTCGTGTCCGTCGTGTGCATGTCCTGTCCTGAGCGGGTCGGGTGCGTACCGCACCGGGGCGCCCTGAGGTATTTCCGTCCCGTCACCGAGAGGAAGTGGCACTTGAGGCGCCGGACGTCCAGATCAATCTGTCATACACACAACGCACGTGAAAACACATACGCACCCCACGGTCAAGAATGGAAGTGGCCTGTCCCGTGCAGTGCAGTGCAGTGCATCCCTCCCTCCCTCCCTCCCATCCCACCTGCCCGCACGATTGACATGCGTCCAGGAGGAAGATGGTCGAGTCGATGCCATCCACTCTGCACAGGCCTGCGGCGGCCACCCTGGCGTTGTGCTCCTCAATGATCCGACCGCACCACTCCGCATCATTGATGAGTCCCCCATTTGTCGGCACGTGTGTCATGGACACGACCGTCATGCGCCGCCTCTTGGCTGTGAGGTCGTCCTGAAGAGCTGCACTGAGGGCGGAGAGATCGAACTGTCCCGACGAGTCGTCGGCGATCTCCACAACCTGACAACACCCGATGGGAAGACACGTGTGTGTGCCCTCAACTCACCTCTCGCTCACACACAAGCGTACCTCTATGTTTTTCCTCTGCTTAAGGTTGAGGATGGCAATGGCGTTGGACGCGTACTCAGCCTTCCCGATGCACACCCGGTCCCCATCCGCCCACGGCAGAGAGAAGAACGCCGAGTCCCAAGAAACCGTCGCCGACTCAGACAACGCCACCTCGCTTGACTCACAGTGCAGCATCTCGCCAATCGCCTCATACACGTCAGAGATCTCTGCCTCGTGTGCATCCGCCGTTTCATAGCCGCCTCTTAGAGCCTCTTCCCTCAGGTAAGAGACAACAGTATCGGTGACAGTGCTGGGCAGCAGGGATGAGCCTGCGGCGTTGAGATGGATGCCGGCGCCCCTGCGGTGGGATGAATGCAGGCCTGGCGTGTCGCTGCGGGCTCGTGCGATGTCCTCGGCTGACCAGCACATGGTTGCCATAGATCTTCGCAGCAGCAGGGCTGCTAAGCGGGGTGCAGGGCAATGGATGAGCCGCAGTGGTCCGCTAAGAGCCATCCATAGAGACTTTTGGTGTTAGGGTTAGAGTTTAGATCTAAACCCTGGTTAGGGTTTAGGTCTAAACCCTAAACCCTGACAGCATTGCAAACTTCTCAACTGTTGGAACCACACGAATAAACACTTAAACAATGATGCCAGGATGCATTGCATTGTTTGTCCACACGTAGACACACACCGGCATACACTGATCAAACCGATGGATTCACTCACCACTGTCCAACCACAGACAGACACACAGACAGGAATACCCACACACACACACACAGGCAGGCAGAGATGGGCTCTCAATGAGATGAATTCAAAGCATGCAGGCCTCCGACAGATAAGCAGCGAGAAAACCTGACACAGACAGACAGACAGACAGACAGGAAGCCACGGAAGGATAGGCAGCCGGTCAGACACACACACTCACAAATAAGGTGTGCATTCATTCACTCGTGCGTACGCCCGTGGGCGCGCACACGCATAGAGAAATGTATGTAAAGCCGGCCGGCCAGCCGGCGACCAATAAAGAGGAGAGTGAGTGGACAAATTGCTGACAGATCGGCAGGCAGAAAGGTTAAGGTGGGGACCCACGATGCATTGCATACCATACATAGGTGGATGCATCTCTCTCTCTCTCTCTGTGTGTGTGTAATCCTATGTGTAATCACTCATTCAAAACGCCACGCACCACCGCACCGCACCGCACCGACCCACTGGCTGACGCGTTCAGACGCAGAAAAAGGTTGAACAGGCAGGTGGATAGGAAGTGGATGAACCGATCCGATTCCCCCCCAGCCAGCCAGTCAGTCAGCCCTACAAATCTCTCCCCCTCCCTCCCT
>CDMY01000347.1:136255-258342 GCA_001179505.1 Vitrella brassicaformis | reverse complement strand
CCCTCCTCCCTCCCTCTCTCCCTCCCCTCTCTCCCCACACAGCCGCCCAGGCGATCCGATCGACCCTTGCTTACGTACGCGTACGAAAGGCATACATACACACGGACTAAAACGGCCGGCCATTGCTCTCACTTCTTCTGTGTGTGTGTGTTGAACGTGAGGGTCTGCGGCGGGCAGCACGTCCCATCTGGCCCGTCAGCAATGAGTGTCGTTCTCCGTATGAGCGGGAACGACACGCACTGCGAACGGCCGAGAAAGGAGTGTGCCGACGGACCGCCAGACCCGCCAACCAACACCACACCATCACAAGACAACAAAGCGACGCTGCATATCTCTTTCATTTGCAATCAGTGGTTGATGTGATGCACACGTTTGTGTGGTGTGGGCCTGTCCTTGTGAAGCCTTCGCCGCAGTGGTTCAGCTGGTAGCTCAACATGATGGCTACCAACTGCCCCACTGCCCATGCTATCACAAGGCCCAGGCACACACCCCCACACACAGCAACCATGTGCATGCCTCTCCGACACAATGCAATACTCACTCTCCATCAACAAGCGATGGATGACAAGACATCACACATACACCCATACACCCATACCTCACAACACAACACAACACAACACCCCCATGCCGTCCCATCACCCTCTCGAATTAATTCATCCCCCCACTCTGAAAATGCGTCAGCCCGGCAGCAGCAGCCGGTGCAGCAGCAGGGTGTGGCTGGGAAAAAGGTCCCGCAGTGGGCGACTGCGGCCCCCGCTGGCCATAGCCAGGTGGCGGGGCGTTCTGGCTGCGGAAATCGGCAGCATTGGCGCGGTCCACCAAGTCAGGTGGGCCGTATCGCCTGAGTGAGACACGGGCAAAGCAACACAGACAGTGGGATGAATTTGCCGTGAGGGTTTGGTGGTAGTGTTGACCTCTCCCTATCACTAGCTAGCTCACTTGATGCCCTGTGGTGTTTGTAGGGTGTAGACGTATCTGCCCCTGGGCTGCTGGTGGCCGTAGGGGCGGTAGTTGCGGTTGGACGTGTAGCCGTAGCCCGAAAATGGCCGCACGCTCAACGACGCCGCAGACGGGCCGAAGGTCTCCTGTAACACACCCCACACACAACACACAACACACAACAACGCTCTGTTGACGTACAGACACACTCGCCGCCAGCCGCCTGATCTCATGCACTGACCACATTAAGGACCCTCTCCTTGTTCCTGTCGAGCCGCAGGCTGTCGGGGAACCTGGTCCGCTGGGACGCCTCACACGAGATGGTATCGAAGAAACTCGTCTTGGAGTAACCGCCCACCACGTCGGCGACCGTCTCCTGGCCGCCCCGGCCCATGTGAGGGTACATGGAGGCGTGGTTTTGCGCCGCTGCCGCTGCTACCGCCGAGGACGACGGGAAAGGGGGCGACTGCACATAGGAGCCGGACGCACTGCGGCTCTCGGGCAGGTTGGTCTCCTCAACTGATCGACCAACGCATCATGGACCAAACAACACATGTGTGGCGCTGTGTGATTGATGGGGTCTGTGTGTGTGCGTGCTCCTCTGGCCCCGCCCGACGTACGTTTGACGTCCGATTTGGCCCGCATCTGCTCGAACTTGAGGTTCTCCCGCTCGAAGTCGTACTCGCCCTTGCTCTCCATCTCGGTGCGCGTGAAGATGTTGGGCTGAGCCGGCAGCTCGCCCACAGGGAAGAGCGGCACGTCACTCCCACCCTCGCCACCCGGCATGCCCGCCCCCACCCGTGGCTGGCCGGCACCCGGTGCTGGTGCTGGCTGGTCGAAGGCGAATGGTGCGGGTGGTGCTGGGTATGATGGGTAGGAGGGAGGGGGCGGGACGGGCCGGCCGCCGTAGGCTGCCGCGAAGGGACCCGGGCCATCTGGCGCCTGCAACCGTCCAAACAGGACAGACAGACACATGAGATGACGTGGGACACTCTCATCGTCTGTATGTCCTCGTCACCTGGTTGGCGTATCCTCCGTATCCGGGTGGTGGTCGCTGCGGCTGTGGCTGCGGCTGTGGCATGGGTGGGTGCTGGGCGTTGGCACTCCCCGCACGGCTGATGGCGGGCGTCACGCCAGCAGCTGTGGGGGAGTGTGAGTAGGGTGCGTCCGACACTGTGGTGGTCGAGTGATGCGACGCCGGCGCATTGTCGCGATGCAGGAGAGGCCCCTGGTTGCCGCCACCCAGCTGACAGACAGGCCACACACAACACACTGACTGGTGAGAAAAGACAGCGGGTGAGAATGTTGTCATCTATATGGGTCACCCACCTGCATGATGCGGGGTTCGTTGGGTCGAGCGGCAGCTGCAGCAGCCGCCGGGCGTCCATCGCCTGCGCCCCGCTGCTGCTGATACATGCCGCCACCACCACCCCCACTGGAAGAGGAGGAGGGCCCGGCCACGTTGCCATACACCGACTGCTGCTGCCATGTGGGCTGTTCTGTGTTGCGTTGCTGCTGCTGTCTGTTGCTGTAGGTGGCTGCCCCTGGGCGTGACGTCGGGGAGTGCTCCGAGTCGCACACAGTCAGGTCCTTGATGTCACGGCCTGATGGTGGGTGAGGTGAGATGGGGCAAGGGCGAGATGCGTGTGTGTGATCTGTGTAGCCACCCACCGTTGAATACGACGTTTGCGTATACCTCCCCACTCGGGGGGACCGAGTAGGGCGCAGGGCGACCCTCAGTGCCTGAGAGAGCCATGTCATGACACACACACACACACACACACACAAGGGGAGAGTGAGTGAAGGCCACGCCACATCACACCATCTCAGTGCACTGCACACAGGCCGCCCCGCCCCGCCACGTGGGGCTTTGTGTACCCTACCGTGCGCCTGGACATTTTCGAGTTTGACTGTCGAGTCCTCAGTGTTGATCGTATGCAGATATCCTGAAAGAAACGCACAGACAGACAGACAACACACACGAAACAAACCAACCACCATTCTACGGCAGTCAAGCAAGCCACCCCGTCATCCCCTGACTGACCCGCTCAGCTCACCAGTGTATCGTATGTTTGCTGTGGTGATGAGGCTGATCTTTGATCCGATGTAGGGCAGATCTGCCGACCCGCTGCCGCCGCTCATCGCCACTCACACGGGGGAAATTAAGGAGGAGGGAGGGAGGGAAAAGGCGGGCGCCACGAGCCAACACAGTCAGAGGCGAAAAACAACAGCAAAAATTCGAGAAAATGGAGCACGTCAGAGAGGCAGACCACTCTAAAGAGAGCTCAGCTTCTCTCAGCGTTCCATTCCAGCGAGCTTGCACTTGAGCTTGCAGGCAAAAGGCCTCCACAGTGCGAATGTATGATTGACCGGCGCAGCCAGAAACCAGCGACTCTGCGGGTCTCAAATGCGCTCGCTGCATAGGACCGCTCTCGTGACAATGCCTGGGTGACGGCCTCGTCATCGCCAGCTCTCATCCGGCCAGCCATCGATGCCCGAGTACTGCTCAGGCAGCAGCCACCCCGCTCAGCGCAAGCAGAAGGTCGAGTGCTTCGGCAGCAGCTCACACAACGGACCACAACGACTACCGCCTTCATTACTCGCTAAGGGTGGCAGCGCGTCGCTCGCCAGGTTCCGTATCATCTCGTGCGCCATCGTCCTCACCATCTGTGTCGTCTGTCTGATGGAGACCCTTCGGCTGGCGTCCGTTGTGTCCAGCGTGACGGAGTGGGCTGAGCAGGACGCTGAGAGCATCGATGAAGGGGTGCGGAAGGCCGCAACGAAACGTGCGGACGGCAATCTCCGCGCCGCCAAGAGCAGTGCTGCTGCTGCTGCTGCTGCTGCTGCTAATGAGTCTATGGGACAGGCCCTGGCAGAGGACGATTGGGTTCGTGTGGATGGCGTGACTGATGCGTGGGTGCGGTCGGCGTGGTGGGACGACATGGACAGGCGGCCGGAGGGGCGGGAGCTGGGGGAGATGCCCCTGGGGGTCGTGAGGGACGTGCCATCTCCGCCTGAGGTGAGTCCGTCAGTCAACTTCGCCTCACAGCGACTGATCTGATCCGCTTGTCTTTGTTCAGGTTGTCATTGTGTCGTTGGTGCGCCGCAAGCCGCGGCCAGCCATCCGCTGTGCACTGTGGTATCCGCGCGACCCGCCCACGGCAGAGAGGTGGGGCAGCTGTCCATCGTGGGGTCCTGTAGACGGCGAGTGGGTGCCGGGCAACATGACGGTTAAGATGATGCGCTACGACGGGCAGTACAAGGAGTTCTACCCCTTCTTTCTCCAGTGCAGGTCAGTCAGTGCACCCAGCCCATCCTCTCAGATGCAACCAACTTACGTGCAGCAGTGAGTTCGATGTGTGTGTCGTCTTGTCTTGTCAGGCCTCTGTTTCACGTAGAGGTGCGGACGTCATCAGCTGGGCGGTTGTTCCGAAAGTCGGAGTGCCCCCACCCCGCAGAGGGGGAGCTGGTCGGCACCATGCCCACCAAGGTGTCGCTGTGGCGGGAGGTCAAGGTGGCGGAGGCTGCCCAAACCATGCTCAGGAGGAGACTCGGCGTGCGACTCCCTGTCAGGTAATTACCTGATCACAGACATGAGACGGCCGCCTTGCCCATCCGCTGCCTGCCACGGGTATGCTGTGGTAATGGTGATCGTGTCAGGCCCCTGCTTCGGCCATCGTCTACCGTGCCCGCACCGCCCATCCCTCTGCCGTCCTGCGGCCCCCCTCCCACCTACCGACGCACCCTGGCTGTCTGTGTTCGCCCCTATTGGGGATCCCCAAACCCCCTGACGGGCGAGATGGACAGCGTCGACCGCATTGTCGAGTTCGTAGAGACCTTCCGTGCCCTCGGTGCCGAGTTATTCACTTTCTATGAGTCGCACTTCCCCGTCAGCGCTTCGGTGAGGGCGCTGCTGGACCTGTATGAGCAAGAGGGTTTGGTGGAGGTGGTGCGGTGGCGGCTGCCCGTGCGGCCGTACGATGACGTGTGGGACTACGCGCAGGTGGCGCAGATCAACGAGTGCCGGTTGCGGCACCTCGACACCATGTTTCTCCTCTACGCCGACCTCGACGAGGCCATCTTCCCGTACCTGAAGCGCGCTGTCGACCAGCAAGACGCCGCGGCGCTAGCCAGCCCACCGCTGCTGCCCTCCCTGCTGATGGATCTGTCTCTCGCCTTCCCCGAGTCGGGCGCCTTCATCTTTCGCAACCACTTTTTCTTCACTGAAGAGGGGGCGGACTCGCAGGCGCCACGGCAGAGGGACTGCAACATCTCGGGGGATGAGGACAGCTCTCTCTACCCAAGTGCCAAGGCGGTGCGGCTGTTTGACTCGGCCGCTGCTGGTGCCTCGGGGGGCGGCTGCCCACTGCGTTGGCAAGATGTGTTGTGGAGCCTGCAGCGGAGCAGCACCCACATCCGCTCAGGCACTCCCAGGGGGCCCAACAGCCGGGCTAAGGTGGTGGTCCGCCCGAGGAGACTCAAAACAGCGTTTGTGCATCACGTTCAGCCTGAGGATTTCCACGAGATGCCCGCCGACTGGCCCAGAGCTGTGAGCAACGCGTTCGAGCCTCTCAAGCGGGCACTCTGCACCGAGGGAGAGGGAGAAACGGCGATGCTCGACACGGCGAGGCGGCTGGGAGTCGATTCTGCCAGCGATGTGGATGAGCTCGTGCGTCAATTCCAGGACTGCGAGAGGCCGCTGGACTCCTTCTCCGCGTCCATGCGCAACGAGGCCATCAGGAACCGCACAGGCGACTTCCTCACCCTCCTGGACAGCAAGCGAGGCGCCGACCGGCTGTGCCTCCTCCGCCACTTCATCCAGGAGGCGCAGCGGGGCACCTCCACCGACGCCCTCTCCCTCCCGCCAGACTGGGATCCGTCCACGCACTATCGGCTGGTGGAGGTGAGGGGGACGGTGGCCCGGCTGCACCACTACAAGGAGATCGATGCCGAGGAGCCGACGGCTGACGAGGGTGGCGGTGGGGGTGTGGGTGGGTCGGGGGATCTTGTGGCGGCCAGTGTTGTGCCTAACGTTGCGATCCGCGCCAACGAGACGAGTGTGGTCCATAGCTGGTGGCGGCGGGAGGAGGACCGGTCGGCGTGGGCGTATGTGGATGCTATCACGAGGAATATTGACAGCACGGCACGGAGGTTCGCGGATGTGAGCGTCAGGGATACACGCAGAGACGCGTAGAAGTAGATGGGTGGGTGTGTGGTGGGTGCCACTGGGTGGGCGCTGTTTTGTGAGGGGGTGGGTGAGTGGGCGGTTCGGTGAGTGTCCATGCTTTTGCCCGTGTCCTGTCGACGTGCCCGGCTTTTTTCGTCCGTCATGGTTGGCATTTTGTGTGTCTATACAGAACAACCAACAAGTAGATGGCTGTGCGGCTGGCCATATCTGCGACGAACGATGGTTGACCTGGGTGTGTCCATGCCATGCAGAAAGCGTCAGAGAGTGACATGCACTGTGTTGTGTCGTGTCGTTGCGTGTGTCAGTGAGTGCAGTGAGACCGCCTTTATCGATCTGACGTTTATCAGTCAATCCTTCATCCGGTGCGCACACTAATGAATTCAATCAGATACCAGAGACCCATGATCCGCATAGACACACACAACACACATTCACATCATGAGAGCCCCCGGCGTCCTCGTAACGAGCTGCGGCGCCTCCCTCAGTCTTTCCCATTCCCACAGCCACACATGGCTCTGCGACAGCGACACGAAAGAGCCCCCAGCCATGCAGCACCCTGTCCATGGCACGGTGTGGCATGTCTCCCGCCACAGCACACACCCACTGGCCAGCTCGGCCGCCACTATCTGTCCGTCCTTTGCCGTGGCGATGCATGCCGTCAGGTTGGTGCTGACGGGAGACACCTGTGCCGCCGTGACATCCTCCACAGAGTGCTCGAACATGTCAGCGTGCTCCCACACTGCACCTGAACATACCATTTCACGTCACGTGTCTCTCTCTGTGGGATGTTCTGGTTTCTTTCCCCTTCTCTGACTGACCTTTACCGAGTGCCCGCAGGTCGTAGCCACTCAGTCTGCACTGCCCTCTCGAGAAGCCCTTTGTGCCAACAGCCAGCATGTTGGCCGCCGCGCCCGTCCCGATCGCACAGCACACAGGCTGGTCGGTCCCAACACTGACAGACTCCACACATGACATGCTCTGCCGTGCGGTGCTGCACACCCACAGACGAAGCCGGAGGTCCTCACCACACTGGGCGACGCAGAAGCCGCCGAGTGGGTCGACAGAGAGGGCCGATGGCGCTGTTGGCAGTGTGCGACAGGCGAGGACGATGTTCTGCGGGACGTACTGTGTGCAGACGCACCTGCCTGCCTCCACGTCCCACAGCCGCATGGTGCAGTCCCTCCCGCCAGACACGAGCCACTCGCTCTGTTGGCCGCCAAAAGCCAGAGAAGTGACGGCAAATGAGTGGCCCGTGAGGGTGCGACACTCATCGAGGGACAAGAAAGCGCCACCACGGCCATCGCCATCCGAAAGCCGATGTAGCTTCACTGTCGCATCGGCACTTGCAGAGGCGAGGATCTGGCCGGCCCCAGCAGCGTCAGACGGAGAGCAGTTGAGTGCAAGACACCGAATGGCCTTCTCATGCGCCCTCGACCGCTGCGGCGAGCGCCACTCATCGCCGGATCTTCCAGTTGTCGGGTAGGCGTACTGCAGAATGCTGCCACTGGCTGCGCCGACGAACGTCCGCAGCCATTGGTCGTCTTTGGTGACCGCCAGGCCTCTGAGGGAGTCCTCGTCAGTCGCTGCCCAGAGAGGTTTGCCGCCAGTTGGGGCCTCGTCTCTACCGCCGTCTCGAGGGGGCCCGTATGCAGCAGATGCGCCATCAGGCACCAGATGTGCACCGGCACTACCGCGCCAGCATTTTTTCGACAAACAGCCACCCATGACGAAGCGAGCTGTTGCTTTTGCCCCCTGGCCGTCTCGGTCGAGGTGGTGGTGATTGAGGCGGTTGCTGCGATGGGGCGTCGTAGCAGGGGCCTCATTGGGACGCCTGACATCCGATGCTGGATGGAGCAGAGCAACTTTCACAAGTACATGAAGCAGGTTGGGTGCCTGGACAAGCGCATCACCAAGGTGAGTGGATGCCACTGGGCGCTGCAACCAACTGCATGTAAGTACGCATGTCTCTGTCCCCTGCAGGCGCTGGAGAAGGTCAAGGCCCGGCAGCTGGCCCGGCAGGCGTGGGGGAAGATGCGGCGGTATCGCCGGCAGATGAAGGGGAAGCAGCCCGAGGTGATTGACCTGACCGCTGCCGCGGACGTGACGGTCAAACGGGAGCCACAGGAGGCGGAGAAATGATATGCATGCAGCGCTATAACCACACACATGCGCTGTCTATCGGGCTGCCTTACATGGGATGGATGGATGGATGGATGGGCCCATCGTCTCTTGGTGCTGCATGCCCCTCCCTCCCTCCCTCCCTCTCCGTCTGCCTCTCTCTCTCTCTCTGTCCTTAAGCACCGAGCATCATTCATGTGTGGTGTGGATGTACGTGTTGGCTGAGTCTGGGGCTGCTCACCTCCAAGAAACACAGCTGTACATTGAGTGTGGGGGAAAGTGTCGCGACATGCCAATCAGAGAGAGAGAGACCCACAGACCCACAGAAACACACGGATGCATGTTTATGTATGCAACGCTAAACAGAGGTAGGTGGTCAATGCGGTCGGTCTCAAAAAGGGCAGTGGCCAGCCAAGTGTTCTGCTTTCTGCGTGTACCATCGTGTGAGTTAGTCAATAGAAGTGTGTGCGATCGCGTGTTATTGATTGGTACTGTACACCACCACCACACCGACAGCTAGAGTCCTTAGATCCTGGCTGGCTGGCTGCCTGGCCGTTTCTCATCTATCTGGGGTCGCCTTTGAGCATCTGCTGGTACACCTTGTTGGCTGATGGAGGGATCACATAAACACGTACATGCGTCCACACACATCACATCCACACACATCGACAGATCTATCTATTATCATTCGTGCGTGTGTGTAATGGATGCCTCTCTCCGTACCTAGGAGCTCAAATAGCCTGCCGACGTTCTCTCCAGTCTGCCCAGACAGACAGAGACGACAGGCAATCAGAGAGGCAGGCACACATATGTAGTGCGTGACTGTTGGCTCACTGGTCCGCCCGCCCACCCACCTTGGCTGAGCACTCCACAAAGATGAAGTCATTGCTCTCACAGTACTCCCGAGCCTCCTGGAATGGAAACAGACACACACAGGAATGCTCGTGGATCGCGGCGGCACCATCGAACCCACATACATCCATTCATTCATACCTTAGAGTCTACTTGCCAGTCCTGCGTGTCGCACTTGTTGGCCGCGATGGCCATGCAGCAGTTGGGGCGGCCCTTGGCCTGCAACTCACCCACCTGTTAAGACGTCACACGTCACACACACAAACACATACACACACACACACTCACAACACACCCAGACACATGCACACCCACCCACCCAGAATTTGACTGATTCCCATGTCGGGGCGTGGCTGCAGTCGTAGACAATCACCGCACCCCACGCATCGCTGACAGTAACAGAAACAAAGGAACACACACACACACACATGGATGACCAGCATCACACGCCTCGTCGAGAGTGTGCGCCGCGTGTTGGATGGACACTTACCGATAGTACAGCGGTGCCATCGCGCGAAACCTATGCCGCAGCAGACACACATCCACCCGCAAGCTCACGACATGGTCTCGTGCAAGTAAGCAGGCTGTTCGTGAGTGTTTTGCGTACCGTTCCTGTCCGCCCGTATCCCATATGTGCAGCTTCAGCTGGCTCCCTGCGTGACGTGAACGACCCAATCAGCGCAGAAAAGAGTGATATGAACAAGATGCACACTTGCGGTGCGTCCATTCCCACGCCATCATACCATCCTTCAGCCTGACAATTTGCTGCAGAAACGCCGCGCCTGTGGACGAACCAACCAATCAGCCAACCAGCGACACATGTGCATCTGATAGCCTATCCATGTGTGGCTGCAAGCTCACCGATGGTGACTTCGTGGTAGGGCGAGAACCTCCCTGACACACAAACACCACCACAACACACACACACACACACACAGAGTCGTCCTTTGCTTGTGTTGGCTGTTCGCGTCAGTCATCATTTCTCACACACCCTGGCAGAATCTGAGCGCCAGGCTCGACTTGCCCACCCCCGAATCTCCCAGCAGCACCTGCACACATGAAGCATCCATCCATCCATCCCCGCCAGTGTCGCGTAGATCAGACAGGCCCGCACTCACCACTTTTGACTCTAAGCTCGCCCGCTCCGCACCAGTGGAACCAAGGGCGCTGCAACAAGCACAGGCAGGGCCCAGTGCGAGTCAAGTCGTCTGTCGCCTCTCCCGCCCTGTGCCCCGGCCTGTCTGCTTACCTGGATGCTGGTGCGTTGGAGCCGACACCTTGCGAGATGCGAACCTGACGCAAACAGAAAGATGGAGCACCCGTGACGGTCCGTCCGGCGTGCTGTGCTTGCCTGCATACCTGTGCACTGGCCGGCCCGAAGGTGTCTTCGGCTGATGAAACGAAACCGACATGCAGCATAGCACACCAATCTGATGCGCACTTGATGCCTCCAGTTTTGTGTGCTTACGCTTGCTGACAGAGCAGCCCATCAGTCAGAGCAGGAGATCTCTCTTCCCCGCAGTTATGTTACGCGCTTATGCGTCAATGTGGTCTTTGCTGAGCCTGTGCTCTTCGTATCGTTTGGACGCGTTTCGGAGAGCCTCCCTTTGCGAGCCTATACTTCAGCTCGCCAACACGAAGAAGCCGCCGATTTTGATGGCTCGTCGGCCTTCTGTGCCGCAGACAAGCCTATCCTCGTGTTGATTTATCTGTCCTCATCACCGATCATGCTTGACGGCCCCGATCCGCTGAGCAGCGTCCATCGGTTCCTCAAGTCGTTCGTGCTGCCATGCGAACTGAGGCGGTACTTCGCCAACCCAGTGCTGCGGGCGACGGACATGCTGCATCTGTTGGTGTGGATGGTTGTGCTGCTGGTGGTGCGGCTGTTTGTGTGCGGCGCCCACAACAAGCACACAGGCAGGTGGCCGAGCCTCCTCGGATACGTCAGCGGCAAGATGGCCAAGCCGGGAAAGAGACTCAAATTCCAGGAGAATGCTTGGTGAGGAAACACACGGACACATAGACAGATAGACACACGCGCGCCGTCTGTGTGTCGTGTTTGTGCTCACATGCGGTCAGGTACTGTCTGTGGCACCTGACATCGTCGGTGTGGACGGCGGCGCTGCTGTGTGTCTACTGCTCGGACTGGGCCGGCAAGGTGCTGTTTGAGTTCAAGACGGAGGAGTACTGGAGGGGTCTGCTCACAGACGAGATGACGATGCCTCTCGCCATCAAGGCGCTCTACATTGGCGAGATGGCCTTCTGGTCCTCCTCGGGCATTTTCCTGTTCCTGGAGACCAAGAGGAAAGACTTCTACGAGATGCTGGTCCACCACATCGCCACCGTGGTGCTCATCGGCATATCCTACACGTGCAACTACTGGCGGGTCGGGATGGTGGTCCTCCTGCTGCACGACCCTGTGGATGTGCTGCTCTACAGCGCCAAGAGCTGCATCTACTCGGTGTGGCCGAGCGTCCTGTCGGACACGCTTTTCGGGCTGTTCGCTCTGTCGTTTCTGGTGCTGCGGCTGGTGTGGTTCCCTGTCGTGTGTGTGGTGGCGCCGATGAAGTACTGGGAGTGGCAGCCGCACTGCCATTGGAGATACGAGGAGGCCGCCGGGTCGACACTGCTGCCATTCATGCTGTCGCTGCTCACGGTGGGTGGGGTGGGATGGATGGACAGCTAGATGACCACACACACACACACATGTTGGGTGTCTGTGTGGCTGCTGCTGCTCTTTGTTCCTCTCTCCCTTCTTCATCAGATTTTGCACATCTTTTGGTTTATTCTGATCAGCAAGATGATCGTCAAAGTGATCGTCAACAAAGGAGGTGAGCTAAACTGAGCAGCAGTACACTGCCTGCCTGCCTGCCTGCCTGTGTGTGTGTGTGTGTGTGTGTCATTCATTCACTGCTTGGTGTGTGTCATTCATTGTTGAGTGCAGTTGAGAAGGAGGGCGACATCCGCAGTGAGGACGGCTCTGATGCCGACGATGAGACCACCAGGAACGGCGAAGACGACACCGACGTTATCGACAAAGAGGACTGAAACGACCGGCGCGGGTGGGCTGGGTGCGGGTCCTATATGCGTAGGTAAATGGCCTAGAGGGGAGAGTGAGAGGGGTTGGCCGGTTCCTTCTTGTTTTTGTTGGTTTCTGGTTAGCCGACCGGTTTGGTCCTTTTGGGGGGGTCAGCCAGATGTCTTACATACTGCTTTCTTTCTTATGTGAAAGCTAAGCTGCCTCTGCTGCTGCTGGTGGTTGTGCTGCTGCCTTTTTTATCGCTTCTTTTTGGGTTTCGTACAGACATCCTGACTGACTGACTGACTGACCCATTTCTGTCTAGGTGCGTGTCCGTCTGCATGTGTGTGTGTGTGTGTGTGTTCTTTGTTGTTTGTCGTCTTGTTTCCTGACTCGTCCATGATGACATAGACTCACTAATGCGTCTCAGTGTCCCTCCAGTGGATTAATTACACGTGTGAGTGTCCGTGCAAACATGCAACATCATGTTGCAAACAAGCTTAAACAGCATACTAATGAAAGCACACCGATCGATCAGTCACAACCAGAAAGAAAGAACCCAATCACACCGCACAGAACACCCCACTGCACTACCCCCTCCCCCTCAGCCCACCCACTCCACTGCACTGCCACTACCCATATCATTCGTTCGTTGGTTCACTACATGTGTCCTACTTTCATTTCCATGAAGCTGCTCTTCCCCGTGTGTTTGTCCAGGTCCACACACACGGGGAAGTCGGCCCGCGTGGCGTGTTTCTTGGGCGGGTCGCGGCCGAGGAAGTCCTTGTCCTCAAACATGTGCTCGTCGGGGGAGTCGGGCGACATGCACCACCGCTCCATCGTCAGCAGAGACTGGTCGGGCAAGGTCATCTTGCCCCTGCAGACGCGGACACACAGGGGGAGGGAGGGAGGGAGTTCTTCGGTGTGGTGTTGTGTTGTGTCGTGGCTGGCTACTTGATTTTGTGGGCAAATTTGAAGAGCCGGCATCCGCCTGTGTTGCCATCGCCGCAGGGGTCCAGCTCCTTGCCATTGTATATCACCTGCAGACACACAGACCGAGACACGCACATGTGGCTGGCATGTTTGTTTGTTTCTCTGTCTGTCTGTCGGCTTGTTTTGCTTGCCTTGACGTAGTGCTGCTTGCCCCTCTCCCACAGCTCGAAGAACACAGACGACGCAAACCTGCGTGGCCGGCCAGGGGCATCGACGTGGATGTGTATATGTGTGTGCGAATGCATGTGATCGATGTGCGTGTGTGGTGGGGTGAGGTGTGGTTACGGCGGTTGTGTGTAGTCGAAGACGCCCATGACATCGAGCATTCCGGCTATGGTGGTGTCGTGGCCGCTGAACAGCAGCAGCTTCAGCTTGTCCATGTGGATCTCACCCATACCAGGGTAGTGCTCACACACACACACGCACACAGACAGACAGACCATCGCCATACACTCCACTCCCTCTCATACGGACCTTCTTGATAGTCTTGGCGGCGGTGCGTATGAGTTTGGGGTCGTGTGAGGCCTTGGCGGTGAAGGCCGTCAGCAAAATGCCGTAGAAGGCCGCAGAAAAGACACGCGCGTAGAACTGCACACACGGGACGGACACCGCCACAGGTGGATGGACACCACCCATGTGTGGCTGTGCTGTGCTGCGCGCCACGGACTGACCTCGTCTCCCC
Source organism: Vitrella brassicaformis (assembly GCA_001179505.1). NCBI lineage: Eukaryota > Vitrellaceae > Vitrella > Vitrella brassicaformis. The sequence continues at coordinate 244,548 of CDMY01000347.1, read as the reverse complement.
AGTTGAAGACATATCGGAGGTCGTTGAAGAAATTCAACTTTCTGGACACACCACACCAGTCAGATGACATAACCCGGCAGCAGAGAGACTCCCTCCTTTTTACTTGATATCGTCATTGTTGAAGACCGTCTTGCGGCCAGCTGCACCAAGACGTGTCTCACAACCGGATATGTGTTCGTTCCGTCTGCCTGCGTACCTACCGGCGATAAGGCACTGTGTGACGTCGCCCAACAGCGCCACCACACTGCATGTACATGTGTGTATGTATGCGTCGACCGACCCAACCACACGCACAGACACATTGCACATGACACATGACACATACATCGCCAGCCACCCAGCTGCCCTGCCTACCCGAGAGGGTCGTCCTGCATGCAGAACTCGGCGTTGACAGGCCCTGACAGACAAGGTAGGAGACGGCCGACGGCCGGCCACTCACTAACTGCATTTTGGACCCTTCTCTCTCTGTCGCCGTCTGGATGTCCAGGTACCGGGAGGATTTTTCTTCAGTAGGTTTTCCAGATCGGCTTTGTACTTGTCGTTGAGCTTGATCCAGTTCTGTGGGCGAAGAAACACAAATACGAGCAGACAAATGGGCAAAACCTGGCCTGGCTGTGCAGCCATGGCCTGCAGTAGGTGTACCATGCCCTTGAACTCGGGTGGTTTGTCGGCTTTGCGGTCCCATTGGCCGCTGCTGAAGTCCATGTAATACTGCAGGCAGGCCAACAGGACACACACTACCACAATAACTGACATGCCACGTCTTGTGGATGGATGGCCTGACACCACCTGAGAGCAGGGGTCAGGGTATGTCTTGCTCTCGCCGTGTTTGGCTTTCCAGAGCTTCTCGTACTGGTCGCACGCAAACGGCTGATTGAGCAACAGACAGACAGACAGGCTACCAATTGCAGCACACGCCAGCGAACCCCGCTGACCTCCTGCACACACAGCCGACGACAGAAAAGACACGGGTCAACGCGTGGATGCGTATGAGCGGAGGTATGCGTGTGAGTGGCGTACCATTCCCTGCAGGATCATGTCATTCTTTCTGTCGGCAGTGAACACAGGCACCTGACACGCACACACACACAAACACACACGCACACACACAAAGGGGTCCAGAACTTCCCTCGTTGAGTGCGTCAAGCCCATCCCGGTTTGCTCTGCTCACGATTTGCCATCCGGTGGGCAGTGGGAACTTCTGCTGTGTTGTGAACTGTTTGATGTCGACGTGGTGCTGGCAGGCGAAGTCATGGAGGTAATGCACTGTGTCGAACTCGCGGACGTCCTTCCACCCGAAGAACTCCGTCAGGTTGGGCCGCGATTTGGGGTGCTGGTACACCACCGTCCGCATGGTCTCTTCTGGCTCGCTATAGCCGGGGCCTGTCAGTCATTCGCATCAGATGGGAGGAGACAAGGAGACATAGGCGAGAGTGTGTGTGGATGGGTCTCGGTGGCTGGGGGGTGGACCGGCTTGTAAGGGGAAGAGTCCGGCCATTTGTGCCATGGCCGACATAACGGTGCGCCAAATGGCTGACGAACGGATGTAGATCTCCTCCTGCGACAACAAACGCACTCCGGCGTGCGTGCGTGTCCGCTGGAGTGCAGTGCATCCTTCTGACCGTTCTCAGCTCTTTAGAGAGGAGTTTGTATTCCTCCACGTATCGCTTGCGCATTATGGAGCCAAGGACGAAGTGCTGGAGAAGACAACCCGGTGGCATTCCGTCTGTGTATGTCATGGAGGGCACCATCGTTGGTTCCATCGTCCCACCTGCAGTTGGCCGAGCTGCGTCAGCGCGCTGTGGCCTCCATACCTGAACACACACACACACACACACACACACGAACGGCCTCCATTCCAGATCGGAGAATGATTGCGGGTCCCATCCATCCACCAGTTCTGGTAGCTGATTCGGTTCTCCGTCAAGTTTCCCTGCATATGATGACACACAGCACACATAAAGGAAGCTCAACAGGCCTCATGTCATGATGCATCCATCCCTCCATCCATGCCGGTGGTCCACTTCGTACCTCATATTGTCGCTTGGGTGCGCGGGCACCGTGTCTGCAGTGCTCCACTACCATCAGCAGCCTCATCTCATCTGGACAACACCACCACCACCACATTGCAAATGCACTCATTCATTCATATATCCCACAGCCGCCGAGTGCATCCATCCATTGTTCTCTCCATGCGTACCGTACAGTACCTGCTGGGTCCCCGGCCTCTGCAAAGGAGGATGAGTTGGCGCCGCCTGTGAGGCCATCGCCGATGCTGCACGAAGACCCGTAGCACGCCGATTCGTCCCGGCTGCTGGCAGCAGGGTTATGGCGGATGTTGAAGTAGCGCCCGCCCGCATCGGTGAGGACCTCCTCGAAGTCATCCGTATCGGATATCACAACCCGGGGCTCCGCAGACTGCTCACATGGCACGAAATGCACACCAGGTGATGGATGGTGTGGTGTGGTGCGAGATCTTGTATTTTGTGGCTCACCAGGCCACCGATGGACCCCGCATTGGCCCATGCAGCACACAGAAACAAGAGAAATGCCACGCGCCACATCGCCTCACTGCGCTGGCCCGGAAAGCCCGGAAGGTTTCTGGCCGATCGGATGGGTGGGGGCCGGTCTCAGGCTCGCAGTGGGTGCCCTGCAGCAAAGCTGTTGCAAGATGCACGTCTACGTTTTTCTTTTCGTCGTCCTTGGTCAGTTCGTCAATGCCAACTCGTTTGTCCAGTCCATCGTCCCGCCCGCAGTGCCCTCTGGTGGTGGTGATGTGAGTCAGTTCGGCATCGATGACTTCATAGACGATTCCCTCCAGGACACCCTGATCGAGAACAACGGCACATATCACAACATCCGCCACAGCCCCTCTGGGGCGCCACCTGATGTTGAGGATGATTCCGTGCCAGAGTCCGAGGAGGAGGAGCTCGGAAACGCCACAGCGACTTCGTTCCTGCATGCTCGCACCGGTGGGCTCGGGCAAACCTCAGCGGGCCGCTTGGCACTGCATTCATTGCAGAACTCGTGCCGTTTGTGCGTCTCGTCTTTCGCTCTTGCAGGATTGAGTGACAGGCTGGTCTTTGTGGTGGAGATGTGCCGTCACGGCGCACGGGCACCGTACCGCTACTTCACCGTACGTGAGATGAGACAGACGCAGAGAGTGCTGCGCCGCTGCCCCCGTCTGTGGAGACAGACATCCGTGTGTCTGCACGTCCCGATGTTCTGACTGCGCGCAACGCACCGGTTTGAAGCTCGGCGAAAGGAGGGGTGGCTTGACGTTCTCGATGTACTTCTTGCGAATGATGCTCCCGAGGAGGTATTGCTGAACGTACAGAGCAGCACATGCAATCTCTGAGACTAGACCCTCTCTGTCTGGATGTGTCGTGGGGTGCATGTCGTGCCTGCAGTTGGCCGATGCTGGTCAGGCCGCTGCGTCCTCCCCACCATCCATCCTTTTCGTTCTCCTTGAAGTCTTTCTGCACACACGCACACACACACACACAGAAGCAAGCCGACCTCCCGCTCTAGCACTGTTTGCAGGAGGAGGTCTGCATCCGTTCTTCAGCCATATGGCGCACTGTCATGTCGGCCATGGCACAAATGGCCGGACTCTACCCCCCTGAGTCAGGTATGTATGTAACGGACAAGCCGACCAGCATCCACACACACACTCGGGCTGCTTGCGCCTATGTGTGCAGGTGAGCAGTTCTCTGCTGGCCAAGCCGCCATGCGTCGGGACACCTACAACGAGGGTCCGGGCGAGCCCGACCGAAGAGACATGTCCGACAAATTCGGCTGGGGAGGCGTCAGGTACCAACGAGTAAAGAAGAACATATGGGCTATCTTCTTCTGATGCCTCCCTCTCCTGTTAGAGAGTTCGAGACGCGCGACTACTTGCATCGCTACGCCGCCAAGAACAACATCGACCTCCGGCCCTTCACCTACCTCAACAAACGACCGCTCCCAGGGGACTGGCAAATCGTGCCTGGTATGCTTTCACCGCGCTGCAGCACATCCAAGAGAGCCACGGACCAGATTGTGCGAACTCTGTCTGCAGTGTTCACGGCCGACAAGCACAACGACCCGCTGATTCTGGGCCAGGAGCCCGCGGCGTGTGGCCACTACGAGGAGCTTTGGAAGGCCAAACACGGCGAGGACCAGGAGTATCCCAGCCCCTCACGCCAGTTCTACCTCGATATGCTCGCCGGCAAAATCAAACGCGCCAAGAAGAGGCCCGAGGCACTCCGCGACCTGGTCAGTACGAGCCATCCCATCGACCAACACCTGTGAATGTCTGTGTCTGTGTGTGTGTGTGTGTGTGTGTCTGTGTGTCTGCAGACTTGGCATGACGTGCAGGATAAGTACGACAAGGAATGCCAGAGCATTCTGGCCAAGAACCCCCCCTGGCTCCCCTGACCCCAACTGGTGCTTCACCGAAAGCGTCTACGAGTACGCAGCACAGACACACAGACACACAGACATGCCCGGCGGGCGACATGGCTGCGGTGTCCTGTGGTCAGTTTGTGTGCCCAGATGGGCGACGCCGTGACGTGTCAGATCGCCGACGGCCGCCATGTGATTCTGCAGGACCCCCGCGACATCCACTTCGTCCAACGCGCTCTCGACCACAAATTCTCATTCGTCAGCAGTGCACACCAGACAGACAGACAGACAGAGACACACACACGAGGCAAAGGAGAAACAGACACATGAATGAAACAGATCTGGGACGACGAGTTCTACGCCCGCGTGGCCACGTCGGCCTTTTACGACGTCCTCGTCACTGCGATCAAGGCAAAGGCGAAGGGCGACCGACAGTCACTCAGAGAGGCATCCAAGATCATCAAGAAGGTCTGTCGGTCTGCGTGTTGTGTTGAACCATCTGTGTGCGCCAAAGCTGTTTGGTTCTGTGGATTGCATTGCGTGGCCTGCAGTACCCCGGCATGAGCGACATGAGGTTCGTGACGCTGAAGTTCCTTTTGATGAGTGCTCACGACAGCACAATCGCGGCTGCACTCAGTAAGGGGTCACAGATCGCCACCCGACACACACGTGACGGCACAATGACCTTCCTGCGTGTGTGGGGGTTAGGCACGATGGACGTGTTTGACGACGAGCAGCCGCCCTTCGCCTCGTCGATCTTCTGGGAGCTCTGGGAGAAACGCGTCAACGGAAGTAAGTCTGCAGAGCAGGGAACAAACAAGGCAGAACAGTGCACTCTGTAAGTGCGTGTGTCTCTACGTGTGCGTGTCTGTGTGTGGATGGCCAGAGGCCCAGCACTTCGTCAAGATCATCTACAACGGCCGCGAGATGCCCGTCTGCGGGGGCAAGGCCGAGTGCTGCCTCGATGAGTTCCTCGACAAAATCAAGTATGTATCTGCAGAGACACCACACCACACCGCACCACACACGTCTCTTTCTGTCCTTCTCATGGCTCCATTCTCACTCCCCCAGGGCCAAGATGACGTTGCCTGACGGACAGCCCCTGACTATGCGGCGGTGGTGCGTGGCGCCCGGCACACCAGACGAGGAGCTCTTCAAAGACCGAGCCTTCCTGGGCCGCGACCCGCCCAGCGACCCCGCCAAGCGATCCGACTTCCCCGTCTGCAAGGCGGTCGACGAAGGCAAGCCGCTGCCCTCTGTGTTTCAGATGGAAGTGCCTGAGGAGGAGAGTCGTCATCATTGTCATCATTGTCATGGTCATCACCATCATCATCATCATGCCTGAGAAAGACAAGCCAACTGCCGAGACGCAGCGACAATGACGAGTGAATGATGCGTTCGCGCGGGGGGGAGGAGAGAGAGAGAGAGAGAGCTCGTTCTGTTTAAACCTCCCAGTGCCATGACAATGCCAAGATGATGGTCGGTAGAGAGAAAGTGGCCCGACGGACAGACAGACTGGTGAAGGAAAAACGTGCCAAAGGAGTGGACAGCGCGGCGACATTAGCTTGGTCCTTGTAAACGTGTTCGAGCGTTAACTATCAGATGATGAGTGTGAGCGCGGCGCAGCGAGTCCACTTACTTAGCACATGTCTGTCTGTCTGCCTGAATGGTGCACATCCATCTAGCCCACCACAACCGCCCGACCAACGAGCACCACATCACAGCCCCCCACACAACGGCATGCACTTAGGCAGGCCAACGGATGGACGGACGGAGGCCGCCTCTTCCTTTAACACATCCAATGGCCATGCGCATGTTACCGGGGGAGAGGAAAGAGGAACAAGGAGACATATAGAGAGAGAGAAAGAGATGGAGGGAGAGAGGGAGAGAGGGAGGGAGGGAGAGAGTATGTACGTCATAGGTGTGTATGGTATGTATGTGTATATATATAATATCCACAAACAACAGTCGGTCAGCCATCCCATCCCATCCCATCCATGCCATGCCATGAGCCAGGGCCGTACAAATACCTCACACACTCAGCATGAAACACGCATCAGTCAATCTGCGTACGTACCAATCTATCAGCAGTAGCCACGCGCAGGACAGCACACCACACCACAGTCAGCTCCAATGGCATTTATGGCATCCGCTCAGCAAAGGGGGCCCTAATAAACCCGCCCCTGTAAGCCTCACCGCCCCACCCCCACAAAACATAACACGCAACACGAAACACGCAACACATACTCTCCCACACAGTTATCCTGTCTCTGTCTGTCTGTCTGCCTGCCTGTAGTAGTAGTCACAAAACCCACGTCACAAAGGCCAGCAATCAATTCATTCCTGTCTGTCTGTCTGCCTCTTCCTTGATGGGCTGACCAACGTTGCTTCATGGAGTAGACAAGACAGCCAATTGGGGTAAGTGGCTGTGAGTGTGGGTGGGTTGCTGAGAGAGAGACAGAGAGAGAGAGAGAGAGAGAGAGGAAGAGAAATAGAGGGCACCAACCAGCACACATGTGCACGTGTGGATGTATAAAACACACAGGTTCACGTCCAGTGAGGTGTGTGTGTGTGTCATGGTATGTGTCTCTTCCCCTTACAAATAAATAAACACCGCCGCCTCCCGACCTCCTCAGCGATATAATACTCAAACAGTATTATTATGACACAAACGGGTGTACAGTGAGTGAATGAATCAATAACAACATGTGTACGTGTGAAACATCTGTGAGTGAGTCGATGGACGGCAAGCTCAGCAAAAAAACACAACAAGCGATTCACCGCCAACCAATGAAATGCCCTCCCCCTCCCCCCTCCCTGTCCCTTGGAAAAAACACACGAAGCAATCAATAATGTTATCAGTCAGCACCATGCAATGAATGCAATGCATCAGAAATAGCTGTACGTGATTCATCACCCCACCTACAGCCAGCTGTACAAGAAAGACAACAACCCACCACAGACAGGAAGGCCCTTATATATATCAACACACCCCCACGTCGGGTCTATAAGAGGTTGACCGTTCCTCCTCCTCCACCAGCCTCTCGACGACCAGGTCGTCGACCACCGTCTCCACGCTCAGGTACAGGTCGCCCGGCCACTGCGATGGGCCCGCAGAGGGCGACCCGGGCGGCTGTGGCGTGCTCGACACCGAACACACCTTGCTGTAAGACACGTGCCGACCACCGCCCTCGTCACCTCCGCCGCCACCTCCGCCGCCACCTCCACGTCCACCTCCACCTCCTCCACCAGCAGCAGCGGTGGAGTGACTCTCCTCCTTCTCTCTCTCTCCCCTGTCTCTGTCGTGCGTGATTTTGCCGGCCAGGAAGGTCTCCACGCCCTCCTTCAGCCCCTCTGAGTGCGAGTCGACGCTCCACACACAGAAGCTGCCCTTCTCCGCCGGACACCGCGGAGTCCCACTGGCCGCGGAGACCGGCGTGGTGTTGCCGTTCGACGCCGTCTCGGAGCCGACGGCAAATCGCGGCGAGAGGTACCCGCTCCCGCCCGGCTGTGCAGGCGAGGAGGGGCTGGTTGGCGCCCGTGTGCAGCGGAAGAGTGCACCGACTCCCCCGCCCCGCAATGTGGAGGGGATCACAAGGGGAGCCCTCATCTGCTGCTGTGGGGGGGCCTCGCTGCTGTCTGCCGCCCTGCTGCAAGTCGTCACTTGGTGGTCGCTGACCGACTTGGGCGAATTGGTGGCATGGGTGCTCTGCGGGCTGGGCGGCCGGGACGACGGCTTGGCTGCCGCTGCTCGCTTCCGCCGTATGCCGAGAATGAGCGTGGCCGCAATGATGACAGAGGGGAACACAATGACGGTTGCCGCCGCCCACACCGGGAAGCCTCCCTGCTCTTCAAGCGCCGGCGAGCCGCTTCTCGCTAGGTGCGAGCCGCCCTTTTCACTCCTGCCCTCCTCTGCCCGTGGCCCGCTGTGCGTCTCGTTGTGGTTGGCTGCCGGCGGGCGATTGTATGTGGCTGGTGGGAAGTGCCGCCCGATGGCCTGGCCGATAAAATTGTTGTTGACGGGCAGGGGTGTGTTGGGCTGGATTGAGGAGCGGATGTCCTCCCATGACTCGTCGAAGATGCCCTGAGGGGAGTTGAGGGTGGGCACCTCGACGAAGGAGGGGAAGTAGGGGTCGATGGGGAACGCCTGACGCAGCGGGGAGAGCGGATCTGCAAGCCACCACAGCCAACCACAGCCCAGCCCAGCAGCAGAAGGAGAGGGCGGATGCAGAGGATTGTATTGACCGTGTGTGTGTGGGAAAGATGAGGAGGAGAGGCGTACCTGTGAGGATCTCAAACCATGCCTTTTCTAGGGAGGACTGATCCTTGAACTCATTCGGTGCAGCCACGCTGAGCAGCACAACGACGGACCCCCGGATGAGTCCCTTGATGGTGCAGTCGTTCTTGGCAATCCACAGCGAGTCCGCCACGGCTGTCCTCAGCCCCTCCAGCAGGTCAGCGCGAGACGCCTCCGTCTTCAGCACCTCATCGTAGTCGAGCAGCAGCCGCACCGCCAGGAGCCGCTCGAGGGGCACCACGGGCGGCGTGGGGATGTGTTGGGCCGTCTCATTAACGCTGCTGTTGGCCACCTGCTGCGGCACGTTGGGTGGGTCGAGCAGGGGGCCCTCGTCGGTCGAGGGCACCTTGGGGCTGCGGGACACTCGCGACGGTGCCGAGGGGGAGGACATATCTGGACGGAGAGAGCACAAAAGAATCAGAGAGAACACGCAATCCTGCCTGCCTGTACGCTTACCGCCCTTTGCCTCCTCGCAGACGCGCGAGCCCGACACGACTGGCTCGTCGTTGACCATGACGTATGTGAGGCCGCCCACCTCGAGCAGACCCTCTCGCCGCAGCGAGCCAACGGGCGGGGCCGTGAAGGTGGTGCACTGGTTGGCCTTGTAGCGGTACACCCACGACCCGCAGGACGTCACCTCGCGGCACTGCTGGGCGCACGCGAGTGCGCTGTCGGCGAAGGCGGAGCTCTCGTGGCTGAGCGCGGGGCTGGCCTTGGTCTTGCCCGTAACCTTGTGCTGCAGCTGGTAGCACTCGGGCAGGGTGCCCTCCCACACGAAGTGGCCGTCCTTCTTGACGAGGGTCCCCGATGGCGCGTCGTGATCGCCGCTGCCCCACCAGGCCTCCACCGTCCTGTTGGCCGACGTGATCGACATCAGGCTCTCGAAGAGCGCCTTTACCAGCGCTGTGCTCGCGCCGTCTTCGCTCTTGGCGGGCCAGTAGATGTCACTCACCGCCAGAGGAATGCCGTCGAAGCCTGCTCGGTCCATAGCTGTCCTGGCCGCCAGTAGCCTCGCCTCCCCCACCCAGGCGTATGACTCGTTGGTGGAGGAGTCCTTGACCATTGGCTTTGACGCCCCAACAGCGTACGCGATGGGCAGCTTTCGGCTGTCACGCCCGTCGAGCCACATCCTATAGGGGTTGAGCGAGAAGAGGAAGGGCAGGCCCCTGCCCTGGCTGCGCAGCAGCTTCAGTGTCTGGTACAGGACGTCCTGCGAATCCTCCGGGAAATGGCCGTCCTCTGTGGTGCCGGCGAGGCGAGCTGTTGATGGTGGGAAGGTATGTGTGAAGGCATCGGAGCTCCACGAGACGGTGATCCGCTGTTGGAGAGGGGAGAGGGTCTCGTCGGCCGCCTGGAGGCAGACGAAAGAATGAAAGTGTGAGCGTCTCTTCCTTCTCTGCAGCCAGTGCAGTGCATCCCATCCACTCACTTTGAGCAGGTTCATGAGTGCCTGCAGCAGGGAAGCGAGCAGTGGCGGATTCGACTCCTTCTCCGCGCTCTCCTGGTCGGGCGCATTGCCAACTGCACGCAAAACACATCACAGCAAGCGAGCATGGACCCACCATGCGCGTCGCGTATACAAGGAGAATTCATGTTGCCTACCCACGACGTAGCGAATGATCCTCTCGAATGGCGCCAGCCCGTTCAGCAGCTCCCGCGAGGCAGTGAAATCAGCCGCATAGGTGGAGATGGCGTGATTGGGCACCGTCACGACCACCTCTGCCTCGTCGCCGAACACCGTCTGCAGCAGGGTGAGCGCCTCGTGTGGGGGCCACTTCATGAGCCGCATCTTGGCGATGCCGCCCTGCCGTAGAGTGGTCAGGTGGGCGGCCAAAGATGGGGACGTGGCGTCGTTGAAGAGCGACGGGGGGAGGGTGATGCCCCACGGCTGCTTCGGCACTGCAAGCAATCACGTCAACACGAGAGGGGGTGTGCTGTTTGCTGTTTAGTCTTGTGGGTGGGGGTGTGTGTGGGTCTCACCATAGTTGAGCAGGAGCGCGGCCTTCTCCTCATTGGCATTGCCAGCGAAGTCTTCCACCTCGTCTGATGGCACCTCCACACGGATCTCACCCACCGTCTCAGGAATGACCTCAGCCACAAACGCATTGTGGCCCTGCGGCGTCAGTCGCGACACACGCCCCCCATCGACTCGCAGCGCCGTCGCCTCGAGCGTGCGGACGCTCTCAGACGCGGTGAGTGTGACGCTGAAAGGGCTGTCGAGAACGAGGGTGTCGGGGGATGTCTTGGATAGCGTCATCTCGGGTGGTGTCCTGTCGTATTCCACGTGGTAGACGACATCCTGCTCGTTGACATTGCCCGCCAGGTCGCGCATGCGCTCCTTGGGGATGCTCAACTCGAAGCTCTGCTCGGGCAGACCGTCGGGCAGCGTCACTGTCACGGCGAACCGGACGGGATTGGTCCAGCCGTTTTTGCCCTCGTCTGTGGGCAGCTCCCTGAAGTGCTTGAGCAACAGGCCGCTGCGGTGCTGCTTGGAGAGCGCCACGCTGGGGTCCGACGGGTGCAGCTGCAGCTGAAGTGTCTGGGGCGTGAAGCCCTGGATGGGCTGCAAAGGGAAGGATGAAGAGAAAGCGGGACATGCTGTATGTCGATGGGCATGCTATGCTTATGGTTGTGGGGGTGGGTGGATGGGATGGTACGGTACGGTACCTCTGAGAGCACCAGGTGGATCTCGAACGTTGATGCGTTGGTGGCGGCGTAGGGACCCGGACCCTCCAGGTGCACATTGGGAGGCGTCAGATCTGGATGGACACACAGACATCCATGGCATGGCGTGCGGTGCAGACATCCCCCCGCCCCGCACACACATACGCCCTCGCCTCCCTCCCCCACCCCTGAGGATCTCCAGTTGGTTCGACTTTCCATTGAGGTTGCCAGCCGCATCCCTCACGCCCCCCTCCCCCACGGACACCGAGAACATCCCATCTGCCCGCGATGAGAAGTCCACCGTGTAGTTGGTGTCGTCCACTTTGGTCAGGTTGCCCAGGGAGGCGGGGGCAGGCGCGTCGGAGCCGTCGGGCTGCCACTTCACCGTGTGGTTGGGCCATGTCACAGTGAAGTCCTCCAGACCAAAACCTGTGACAGGCTCTGACAAGGTGACGTGGATGCGGAGCGGCTGGTGGTTGGTGCGGACGAGGGAGAACGAGGGGGGCAGCCCTGATGTGGACAGCGACACCGCTGGCGGCTGCGTGTCTGAGAGACCACAGACACACAGGCGAGTCCATAGATCCCATCCCATCTATTGTACGCGCCCCCATTGATATAATGCCCACGTACCGTATCTCATCTCGAAGGGCTCGGTCGCCTCGTTCTCCTGCCCCATTTCGTTAGTCACAGCCCCATTCCTCAGCGCCACACTCAACACAGCCCCTTCCGGCATGCCGCCCTCCAGGTCGACCGCATACCTGTTGCTGCCCGCCTCACGGACTCCTTTGACACTCACATCGGCCCCGCTGGTGATGTCGAAGTCGTATTGGTCGAGCCCCTCGACGGACTCGGAGAAGCTGACGGTGAGTGTGTTGGGAGTTTGGGAGTCGAAGATGGCCGAGGGGCCGCACTTGACGATCTTGCGGCCGCCCCACATCCGCGTGTTATTGAAATTGAACTCCTCGCTCTCTATCGGGCCCTGCACACACACGAGAGAGGGGCACTCACTCATTGGCACATCGAGGTCAAGGCGACGGAAGGAAAACTGACCTTGAGGTAGCATTTGTTTGATCCGTCGTATTCTGCGATAAAGACCATGCCGTGGCACTCGGGCATGGGCCGGCACTGCTCCCAGCACTCCTCCTTGGTGGTGGCGTTGTGCGGCGTGTCGTCGAAGCCCTCGATGGACGGGTTGATGTCCAGCATGCGCTGGAAGGCCGCACTCACACGGCAGCCGTCGGTCGGGGGATCCGCTGATCGACACGCACACGGGGGGGAAGAGATAACGAACGCTCGTCTCGTTGTATTCATCGTGTCCTGTTCTTACTTTCACAAGCTGGAATGGGGAGGGAGACGCACAGAGAGAGGAGAGGAGAGGAGAGGACAACAGCACAGCAGACAGCAAAATAGATGGGTGGATGGATGGATGATGCACACAAACAATGAATGTCCTCCCTCCTCTCTCTCTTTCTCATCTCACTGTATTCGACGGCGTCGTAGCACATGGTCTTGGCCACATGGCCCGTCCCGTCCCTCGCCTCGATCTCCACATCAACCGTGTGCCGCCCCACCTCACCGCACTCCACATGGCTGGGGTGCAGCAAAGCCGCGTGCACGCCAGTGCCCGCATCGTTGTACACGGTGATGGCGCCTGGGTCGATCTCCCGCCTCTCACCGAACGACAGCTCCTGCAGGTTGACATGCGAGCACTCAACGGCCGGGGGGGTGTTGTCCTGACACTCTGGTTAGTAAAAGAAACGGGGGGAGGACACACAATGAAAATCCACGGACGGGTTCATTGATTGATTGTGGTGCCTCCAATGTAAGTACTTACGAATGGTGCTGCTGCAGTTGGCGGCCTCGACAGCGACTTCGTTGCCATAGCCATCGGCCAGGGTGACCTGCACCCTCCGCAGCACCACATGGCCCCTGCCAATGTTGCGCCCGTCGCACCCGGCGGCCACGTGCCCCTCCCCCTCGTTGCCGCTGGTGAGGTTGAGTGGCACCAGGACGTCCCCAAAGGCGACGATGGCATCCATCCCTTTGATCGACGCACGGATCGGCACGTTGGACGCCTCGTCGGGGTCATCTGCATCGGCCGTTAAGGTGAAGGTGAAGGGCTCACTGACGATGGGGTGGTCCAGCCAGGGGGCGGAGTAGTTGTAGGTGAGGTTCAGCAGGGGCAGGATGGACACCGGGATGGGCGGCAGACCCGCCTCTAGCGGAGGGAAGGACGGGTGCTTCTGGCCCTCGTCGGAGCACGTCAGCAGCGCAGTCAGAGTGATGTTGAGATCTGCACACACAGCACGACAGACACAGAGACGAGCTCATCTATCCATCCATCACCGGACAGCAAGACTGACTAACTGACTGACCTTCGTGTCTGATGGTCTGTGTGGGCCCCACGACTCCATCCGTCTTCTCCTCAGCGTCGTCGCCGCACACCCTCTTGCCCGCCCAGAGACCGAAGCCTTGTTTTTCCTCCTCCCTCTCGATGCTGCCCTTGAGCCAGCAGCCCTGTACAATGACGGACCCGTCGCTGTAGACAATCCCCTGACACTCGGGCAGCGGCTCGCACAACGACCAGCACTCCTCCTTGCTCGACGCTGACAGGGTGGCGTCCGGCGAGATGTTCTTCTCAGTGTCCTCCGGTGAGAATATGTTCACGCCTGTTCGGCACACCACACAGACAGGGAGGCAGATCAGATGGGTGAGTGTGTTTCGGTCTGTCTGTCTGTCTTCCATTCCTTCAGTGAACTCACCTGAGTTGATGTCCTTGTCCATCTCCCAGACAAGGCCGCATTCTTGGCCCGCCGTGGCCAGCGGGAGCAACAGGGCCACAGCGCACACCTGCCGCCTGAGCCCCACCATCGTCTTTTTGGATGGCCACGCCTCAGTCAGTCACTCCGTCAATCAGACAGCGAGGGAGGGAGGGAAAAATTCCACAGATGCGGTCACTCACTCAGCGAGGCAACAGGCAGGCAGGCAGGCAGGCAGCATAGACAGACAGTCAGTCTTGAGAAAAATACAGAGTGATAGAGGGCAGCAGGCGAAGCAATAGAGAGAGCAGTGGAAAGGACAGACAGGCAGGCACTTGGACAGCCAGGCAGCACCGTGGAAAATCGTTGCCTCGATTGTCTGTGGTCTGGTGCGCTGTCTTGGACGCGCAGCGCGTCGCGCCAGGCTTTGACGCGCACCCTGTTCGCCGAGCCGTTTTAAGCTCGCAAATCACGCTCCCTGCAGCTGCTTCTCTCTCCCTCTGCGCGCTGGATGCGGCAGTAGGGGATTTCATTCACCACGCATTGCATTGATTGACTGGCTCACTCGGTCAGCCTGACGATGAAACTGCTTCTGTGCCTCGTTGGCGCCCTCCTGCTGGGCAGTGCCGTGTCCGCTGTTGCCTTCGTCACCGATGCGACGGTAGGGGAGTTCATTCACCACGCATTGATTGACTGACTGACTCTGTCAGCTTGCTCCCGTTCGCCTCCTCCGCCGTGTGTGTGTTTGCAGGCGCATGGCGCATCTGCGCATGCCTCGGCTGACGTCATCGATACAGATCTCAGTGGTGAGTGAGTACCCACGAGGGAAATCCATTCACTCTCAGTGAGCAGGACATTCCACGCAAGGTGTCGTGTGTCTGCTGCCTGCCTGTCTGTCTGCCTGCAGTTGCCGTTGATGAGACTGGAGCTGAAACTCGCAGACTGAGCACTGCGTGTGCCATTCCTGCATGTAAGTGCATTGGCGTTGCCAACTCCGCCGGGCAAGGTGACAGGTGTGGATACTAGCCGAAGGCTTTCATCCCCGAGACCCAGTATCAGCCATGGTGCTACGTCGACAGCAACTGCCCATACGGGCGCAACAGCGCCCTACTGCCCCAGTACTCCTGGCTGATGCCCTGCTGCCACGACAACGCCAAACGACCACCACCCGTCGGTCTCATTATGCTAGGCGCGTACTTTGGGCTCGGCTTTCTCTGCCTCGGCTGTGTGGGCATCGCCAGCTGGATCCAAAGACTTGCCAACGGCCGGCGGAGTCGCACCGGGCCGGCGCAGACCGAGACTCTCCCTGGCTCTGGCGAATGGCTCGGCACTTATGTGCCCTTCTCCACAAAGGGCGGTCCCTACGGCGAGACCAAGTCGCTCACGACCACCTACAAGCTGACTTTCGACTACGACGGCACCGTCACGGGGACTGGCACCGACGCGGACGGCACCTTCACAGTCAACGGCGTCTATAGCGCCAGGAGTGGCCGCGTGTCGTGGGGCGAGATGGGCACCGACAACCTCCGTGTGGACGTCACCGGCCGCTTCGACGCCAGCCGGCGGTCTATCAGCGGCCGATACCACGCCAACACCGGCGTGAGCAACGCCATCGCCATTCGCTTCATGGAGGCTGATGCATCCCTCGCCCCAACGACCAAGCCGCCGGCCGTCACCGTCATGACGCCCACGGCCCCCCCGGCGCCCACAACGGTGAATATGGTGCAGATGGAGCCGATTCCGGTGGACAGTGGGTCGGACACGACGGCGCCCTCGTCGTAAGCGGGGCCGGACGAGCCGGCTGTGTTGACCAACTTGGCGGCCTAGCTGTGGGGGAGTCGTGTCTGTCATGTGTATGTGTGTAGGACAGAGGGTGGTATGTGACAATGGCAGGGAGCGACGGAGGGGACGGCAGCATGGGATGTGATGTGATGGCTGTGGATGATGGGTGTGTGTGGGGGCGTGTACAGATAGGGGTGGGTGAGTGGCTGCACGTGTTTCGTTCGTCTCGGTGTCTGCCTGCGTGTGCGGCCTGCGGTTTGTGTGGTGTGTCTTCCTGCCCGCCCCTCTCCTCCCGAGTACGTGGTCTTCACACATACACACATACATACACAGAGACATTCGGCCTTCGTCGCCTTGTCGCTCATGCGCAGTTTGTGTCATTGATTTTTGTCGGCCAGTCGACCTGTGTGGTGTCGTCTTGTGTGATTGAGCCGGCAGAAAGGCTTGGAAGTCGCGCCTTTACGGCGTAGGGTGTAGGATATTCATTCGTGTGTGCGTGCGTGTGGATGTCTGCAAGCTCCACCAGTGGTAGTCTGTTTATTATCTCTGTACCACCGGTGCACAAGCTGCTTGCGGCCCCATGCAGCGTGTCAGCGCATTTGTCCTGTTTTGTCAGTTGGTGTGAGTCAGTTGGTGAGTTGTACAACTCTCAAACCCGACACCCACACCCACTTCCTTCGTTTCGTTTTTTCCCCTGCATTAATGTGTGTGGCTTTGGCGGGCGAGAAGGGGAAGGGGGGCGGGGCGGGTTTGGTGGACAAGGGGGAGAACACTTTGCAGCGAGTCGGCTGACGAATGATGCTAAGTACGGAGTTGTAGGCTTGGCACCTGGTCGAGTATGCATGTATTTCTCCCGTACGGTATTGGCGAATGGCGAGACACGCATTTTTTCAGACAGGCTTAGATGCAGTTCGTGTCGGTCCAGAGTCTGCATGTACGCATCCATTTCTCTACCTCTTTCTTCCTTTCTCCGTGACATAACAAGCGACACTTCAACGGATATAAAATGAAGGCAGCAATCATTTGATGAATTCCGTGCACACAAACCGCAGATAGAAAATATAGACAGAGATGCAGCCACCCATCCAGCCACCCATCTTTCTCTCATCAACTCACTCACTCACCCACTCGCTTGACCGATCATCAGCGCGCCTCCTCGTGCAGCCCCCCCAGCAGCAAGTCGCACATCGGCCGCAACTGGGTGCAGATGATCAGGTGGAGACAGATATATGTACATTACAACGTTAAATACTCCCTTACATGAAAGCCCTCCATCCATCCAGGCAGGCAGGCAGGCAGGCGACACACACTGAGGGCAGCGATTGTTACGTAGAGACAGACATATCTACATTACAACGTTAAGTACTCCCAGACACATACAGACACACACGCCAGACATACAATCAGCAGCCCAGACCACCACACCGGCAGACAGACACACATGCACCCACACCACCGCACTTGGCTCCCCCCCTCCCCACCACCACCACCACCACCACTAACACAACTGTCGGTAGCCTCCACCACCACCACTAACACAACTGTCGGGGGCCAGAGTGTTGCTGGTGTTGGTAGGTCTCGACATCCCTACCGCACAGCAGTCGTAGTGCCCTCATTGACAGACATCCCCTGCTCACGCGACACGGCGCCTCTTGCCGGGGCACTCCCTCCTTAGTTGAGCTGCCGTCCGGTGGCCGTTGGCATGCTCACCACAGGCGGCGCCTGCTGCTGCGCCTTTGCCGGTGCTGGTGCTGGTGCCGCCGCTGCTGCCACTGCTGGTGCCGGTGCTGCTGTTGGGCGGATGGTGGTGCCCGGGCGGCGCCGCTCTGGCGTCTTGTAGACCCAGAGATGGCGGGGCACTAGGCCGGTCGGCCTCAGTGCGGGCGGCTGGGGGGGCATCTTCTTTGGCTGCGGCAGCCCCTTGACAGGGCGCCAGCCCAACTTCGAACACTCCCGACGGACCTCCATGACCTTGGCGGCGACACGTGCGGCAGTGGGGATGTCGGCGGTGGGGCGGGTCTTCGACCGGTCGGGGGACACGATGCCCATCGTTGACCGGGGCAGCAGTCTTGTCCTTGACACCTTCTCGACCTCCTTCTGGGCCTTCAGCATGGCCCGCACGGCCTCGGCCAACGCCGCCTCCTCAGCCGCTGGGGTCATTGCCTTCTCGGCCGGCTTCGGGCGGGGGGCGAGACGAGTGCCCGGTGATGGGGTGCGGGGGGTGGCGCATACTCTGGAGTGGCGATCTGTATGTCGAGCTCTCGGGCGTCCTCAAACGCGGAGAAGTCTTCCATCGCCTCATGGAAGTCGGCGCTGTCGTCGGGTGGCATGTGGGGCCACCATATGACGAACACCCCGAGCACCACCACCAGCAGCGGCGAGGGAGCCACCCAGCAGCATGCCGCACCCACACACAACACCGCCAGCGCGACCAACACCATGATGAGCTCAGCCCCCTGCACACACACGGGCACACACACAGACAGACACACACACACACACACAGTGAGTGCATTCTCGTCCATGTCTCCGCCCCGCCTTTTTCTCTCCGCTCACCTTGAGCAGTGGTGTTGGTGAAGCTGGAGGCGGCGGGATGGTGATGGTGGCCTTCTTGCCCTTGGTGGCGGCCTTGTTTTTCTTGGTCAGCGGCGAGGGGCGGGTCATGAGCCGCCAAGCCGCTGACCAGAAGGCCGCCAGGTCACACCAGCAGCAGTCGATTGCGCCGTAGATGCGGGTCAGCCAGGCGAAGGCGGTGGCCGCTGCATGAGATACCCCATGGACGGCCCACACGATGACGGACATGATCCTGGCGGCGATGGTGACGGTGTATTCGTAGAATGGCGGAGACCAAATCGCCTCGCCCAATGACAGGAGGGTCACAAACCTACACACACGGGGAAAGAGACAAAGACAGATTGACAACAGCGGCCCCCTCCCTCCCTGCGTAGCTGGCTGACCCAATGGCAGTGGTGTAGGTGTGTCCCATGGCGAGGATCGGCGAGCCCTCTCACACAATCGAGCTTACTGCATACCTGCAGTACCACTGGAGCCTCTCGACCATTGATGGCGCCAAAGGCCATGGGAGCGAAATTTGATGAAGCACAGGACCGCGATACAAAATGTAAACAGCGATGTCTCTGCCAAACAAACAAACAAACAGACACATGAACGGACATTCAGTGTGATGTATCTGCGCACGTGCACGCGACGACTAGAGCTCTCCGTACCGGGCGATGCATTCTTCGAGGGATGATGTCCACAGAGCCTTGCAGATATAAAATGTAGACAGCCATCCGAGGAGGGCTCACCCCCCTTTGCCGCAAGCACCACACCAGGACACCTGGCCACACACACACACACACACACACAGACAGACAGACAGAGATACACGCCATGTCACGGGTCCCCTTTTCCCGCCCTGTCTCCACTCATCTTGTTAAGAAGAGACAGATATATGTACATTACGCCGTTAAGTACTCCCTTACATGAAAGCCCTCGATGCACCCGCACCACCGCACTTGCCCTCCTCCCCCCCACCACCACCAACACACAACTGTCGGTAGCCCATCCCCACCACAACTGTCGGTAGCACTATTCAGGCGGCACACCACTACTATCGGTAGCTCCAACACCGGCGGTATGCATGTAGGTAGCCATCCATCCATCCGTCCATCCATCCATCCATCATGCAGCCACCTTCCGCCGCTTGAAGTCCCCCCTCACGTCGCCCTCGCCCGCCTCGGCAGACACCTCCGCGATGCCGCGCGTCGGCCTGTTGGTGGCTGGTGCTGGTACTGGTGCTGCTGTCGGCGCGTCGCGCCCCGGCCTCTGGGGGGTGGTGAATACCCACTGGCTCTGGGGCACGAGGCGGGAGGCGGGCCCATCGGGCACGGCAGGGGGCCTGTGGGGCTCCTACACGTAGCGCGCCACCCTGTCCGGCCCGAGGGCGTTGATCCGCGGCTGCCAGCGGTGGTCTCGCACCAGCCTGGCTCTGGCGTTGGTGTGAGCCTGGGGCAGCGGTGGGGCAGCGCTTAGCAGGTCGGTGGGGATGGGGAGGAAAGTGTCGCTGATGCCCATCATTGACCGGGGCAGCAGTCTTGTCCTTGACACCTTCTCGACCTCCTTCTGGGCCTTCAGCATGGCCCGCACGGCCTCGGCCAACGCCGCCTCCTCAGCCGCTGGGGTCATGGCCTTCTCGGCCGGCTTCGGGCGGGGGGCAAGACGAGTGCCCGGCTGATGGGGTGCGGGGGGTGGCGCATACTCTGGCGTGGCGATCTGTATGTCGGGCTCCCGGGCGTCCTCAAACGTGGAGAAGTCTTCCATCGCCTCATGGAAGTCGGCGCTGTCGTCGGGTGGCATGTGGGGCCACCATATGACGAACACCCCGAGCACCACCAGCAGCAGCGGCGAGGGCGCCACCCAGCAGCACGCCGCACCGACACACAACACCACCAGCACGACCAACACCATGATGAGCTCAGCCCCTTGCACACACACGGGCACACACAGAGACAGACAGACACACACACACAGTGAGTGCATTCTCGTCCATGTCTCCGCCCCGCCTTTTCCTCTCCGCTCACCTTGAGCAGTGGTGTTGGTGAAGTTGGGGGCGGCGGGATGGTGATGGTGGCCTTCTTGCCCTTGGTGGCGGCCTTGTTTTTCTTGGTCAGCGGCGAGGGGCGGGTCATGAGCCGCCAAGCCGCTGACCACGTACACACATTGATGGACAGCCATGCAGGACGTCATGCAGGCGTCTGTGTGCGTGAGTGTCGCTGTGCGTACCTCGGTGATCTTGTCGGTGGCGGTGGTCTTGGGCGGCTGCTTGCTCTTGGCGGGCACACTATCCCACTTGCCCTGTGCACAGTTGCATTGTTGTTCTGTGGACAGTTGCATGTGTGTACACGTCTGTTGGTTTCGCGTGTGTCACTTTGGCATGTCCTGTCGGGCATACCTTGTTGGGGCCCGGCAGGAGGGGGAAGTCCTGTCAGACGAACACAGCCACAATTCATCAGATGTCCATTCGTCAAGTGTGTGTGTGTCGTGCTCACGTCGTCTTCCTTGGCGAACTGGAAACCCTGTGATCATAGCACACACACGCACACACACACGCATGGACAGGCATGCTGAAGGCTTCAGCCATCCATCCATCCATCCACACACAAACAAACAAACGGCAGAGGGCAGTGATTAAGTAGATTACGTCGGCGATGAATGCATCTGTGTCTCACACAATCGAGCTTACTGCCTACCGTCAGTAACATGTGCTGGAGCCAAATATAGGGCCGACAGCGATATAAAATGTAGATAGCGATGTCTCTGCCAAACAAACAGGCAAACAAACGGATGGGCGCATACCTATAGCTATGATGTATCTGTGTTTGTTTTGATTGAGACACCTCCTGCGTACCTGGCGTCGACACACACACAGAGAGCGATGAATTAGGAGGGAGGACTTCATGCTTTCCTTTTGATATCATGGGTCAAGATACATGCTTTTGCGGTGCTTATTTCTCACCCAGCAAGGCACCGAGGCAGAGGAACGTCCGGAGGTATAGGAGGTGCTCAAGGACGTCCACCGAGAACTCGTGGCTCCAGTACACGGCCGCGACCAGCACAAAAAGGGCCGTGCAGATTAGGAAGAGGCGGAGGCCGTGAGCTTCTGGTGACGCCCAGAATCTTGGAGGCCATCCAGAGAGCACTGTGTGACACACCACACACAGCCAATGAGCATTCACAGTGTCATCACGGAGGGGACCGTGTGATATATTCCTTCCGTACTCACCCGACGATGGCGCCCATAGTAGAACTGCCATCATGCACACGATCCACCCAAGGATGTCCTCGGGCATGTCGGTGTACATGATGGCAGTAATGTAGAGGGTTGCCACTGGCACGAAGAGGCTCGTGCAGCCCAGAAAGAGGCCGAGCGCCGTCAACCTCATGGTGCTGCGCACCTGCACGGACACCAAACGCATGACACGCCATCTGTCCCTTGGTGGCGGCGCGAATGAGGCGACTGGCCTACTCAGAAGCTCCGCTTTTGTCTGAAGACACAGCTCGTTTTCTGCGGAAGAAATCAGTGAGCGTTCTGAATTTCTGACACAGTGCACGTGAATACGCGCCTACCTTTATCGCCTTCCATACGCGTGCCTTCTCGTTGGTCAGGAGGCTGTCGTCGTTGGGAAAACTTCTCGGCCGGCTGCACTGAGCCACAATGAAGTAGATTAGTTGACCAAATACTCTGTTTTCTCGCTGTTTTCTCGGCGTTTTTCTCATCGGACCAAAGGATTGCGTTTCTGAAAAGCAGCAGATAGGAAATCCGACGCGACCGTGAACATGAGGCTGAGTGGGGCACTCACCCACCTCACCAACCTTCAGAGAAATGCGTCGAGAACATGAGACGGGAATGAGAAGAATAAACCACCACTTCATCTGCACGTACAAACACGGCAACAGGAGGCATCTGAGCACACCCATGGCATCGAAATGCACCGTGCATTCATCCCTACACATCATCCACACATCACACCATCACCGCACCTAAGAAACATGATGCACGAGGCCACACTCAAATGTACTCACCTGCTGGAGGGCGGATCATGCGAAAAGAAGGCGCGTGCGCACTCGGCAGGCGCCAAGGAGTCGCCAGCCGCTCCACAGAAGGCGGGCGCCACCAGGCGAGGCCTCGCCCGGGGCACGGCGGTGGAGAAAAGAAGTGGCGGATGAAATCCGGACAAGTTGGGAGGGGTAGAGGGAGATGCAGCGGACAACACAAGCCAACAACCAGCCGAAAAGAAAGAGAAACGGAGGATCTGTGGTCAAAACAAGGCTGGAAAGCCGAACGCGGAGAAAAATTGAAGAAACGGCTTTTAAAATCATTTTGTCTCCGTCTCAGCTCGCAAGAATCTCGCGAATTTGAAATTCGCTTCCTGCGGACAACGGGAGGCTTAGAGGCAGAGAGAGGGAGAGAGGATGGCTGCTGCCGTAGATGAGGTCAGATTGCACCGAATTGCGCCAAAAGTTGTGCCCCTTTCGGTGCAGAGGGCCTTCACTTGGTCTCTGGCGGGTGCTCAGTGAGGCTCAAACGCCTTGATCTGCCAGCCTTGTGGACCGAAACGGCTTGCATTCTTGTTGACCTTTGCAACGGATGATTTGATGCCATGGATTGACTGCATGAGTGTGTGCATGCTTGTGTGCATGGTGATTGAGTTCACCTTAATTATGTCCAGCTGATGCCGCCTATAGGCTCGGAATGACTGGCATACTTGAATCGGTGTCGGATGAACGAATCCAGCTCACATGACTGAATCACGCTTGTCTCGAATCCACATTGTATCAGAGCCATCCGTCAGGGGCGGAAAACTAGAATACAACAAAATTCAAAATCGCACCATATCATTGCAAAGAAATCCCTTACCACACGACACTCACCCGCACCACACAACCTACTAGGAAGGCATGCCACACCACTCCCCACACAACCTATTCACGCGTGGCAGGCACCCATATCCATCCCACACACAAGCCACAGACCAGACGCGCTTCCGCATGCGGCGCAACGCATACGAATGTCACAGGCCTGCCCCAGACCACACACAGGTGCAAGTGGACGACATGTTGGCGACGGGGAAGGGGAGGCCGAGAGTGACGGCAGTGGCCGTGCGGCAGTGGCCATAAGGCAGGCGTAGTCATTGAGGCACTTCCGATTGTCGCCCCTCGAATATAGCTAATAATGGCAGAGAGCCAGCCAAACGAGAGGAGTCCCTGGCAGGTAGAGAAGCGCCGACGCTTGCGGTCGCCGGCCGGGAACGACTCGAGCAGCACACTGAGGTCCTTCTTGGCAAGGGCCCCGAACAGCCGGTGCTGCAGCCGTACTTGTGAGAAGGCCGGCTGATGCAGCTCCGGCGAGCCAAGGCAGAGACAAGAGGGTGGCCTCTTCACTGCCACACAGTAACAGCCGCCAGCCTAGCTAGCTGGCTCACATAATAAGACACCGACTCTCGTCCTCTTCCTTGTCATCTTGCTTGTCACCTTGCTTGTTTGCCTGCTCCCCATCCTGCTCCTGAATCCCAGCAACGGCCGCCTGCGCACGTGCCTGCGCTCGCCTTCGAGGCTCTCGAGCCTCTCTGCCAGTGGTCACCACCACGGCTGCAGAGAGCCAGCAACCAGAGAGCAGACACGTCTTCACTCGTTGACGCCTCCTTACACGCAGTGCACGGCATGTGTGTGGCCAGTCAGTCAGGTACGTACCTGTGTCAGGACTCTGCGGTGCGCTGGTAGGTGTGGCCGCTGAATGAGAAGAAAGACGCACATGGACAGAGTGACAGACACCCAGAGCATCAGCATCCCTCTCTCTCTTCTTGTGTACTACCTTGCACGTCCCTGTAGAACACCATGGGTCTGAAGTAATCCATCCCCTCCTCCCTCCTGAAGAACTCGTTTGGTCTGATGTCGGGGTTGACGCGAGGGTGGCTCTCGAACTGGATCTCCGATGGATCGCCTTGGACTGAGGCAAACCAGACTATCAGCGCCTCCTGCAGTTCCCTCATCGTCTCAGGATCATCCATGTGGGAAGTCACCTCTTCCTCCTCCGTGAAGCGGTAATACCGTCTTCTGTCAGGATTCTGCGGTGTGGTGATAGGCCGACCCACTGAATGAGAAAAACTTGTCCGGTCTGTCGTGAGGTTTGGGGGGAGGGTGGCCTTTGAACTGGATCTGCCATGGATGAGCGTCTGGAACTGAGGAAAACCAGATCAGCAGCTTCCCTTGGAGTTCCGCCATCGTGTTGGGGTCATTAAAGACGCACACCAGCGCTGGCTTGGACAAATAGTAATTCCGTTCTACGCTCATCACGACGTGCGTCCCTCTTCGGTGTCGTCAACGAACGAGGGAAAAGATCGGAGGCGAAGCTCGCCTAGGGTGTCACGTGAAACCGATGTTGCTGAAGGTCAGCCTCATCTTGACGCGTGCGCCTTCTTCTTGCGCCCTTCGTGCATTTGGAGGCGACTCACACGACAATCATCAAGAGATCTCCCCAATAACCGACCAATGTTCCGTCGCTTGCGTCGCCTCGTCGATTACGGTGTGTATCTCGTGACTGACGATGCATTCGTCACCGGCGGCTCATCAATCGAGCGACGCATCACCGAGGCCATCCGCGGTGGTGTCACGTGCGTCCAGCTGCGGCTCAAGAAGGCCTCTGATCACGAGTTTCTCGACCTCGGCAGGAGGCTCAAACCCATCCTGCAGCGATACGGCGTGCCTCTGATCGTCAACAACCGTGCAGACATCGCCGTGGCCCTCGATGCAGATGGCGTACACGTGGGCCAGGACGACATGCCGCCTAGCGCCGTGCGGTCAATCATCGGCCCAGAGAGGATACTGGGTGTCACTGTGGACGTGAAGCGGCCCGAGAGCGTGTGGGAGGCGCTGAAGGAGGATGCGAGGGCGGACTATGTGGCGCCAAACGCCATTTTTGCGACGAGCACCAAGCAGGTGCAGCCGATAGGGCCGGAGGGGCTGGCCGCCGTGGAGCGCCATGTGGCTGCCGCGGCTGCCGACTTGCGGCTGCCATCCGTGCCACCACTGCTGGCTATAGGTAGGCCGGGGCACAGCTGTGGACGGTGGTGGGTGGGTGGATGCATCCTGCTGTTGCTGTTCGTTGTCTGTTTGTCAGGTGGCATCGTTCCTGCCAATGTTCCAACGGTCTATTCCAAGGCCAAACCAAATGGCGTGTGCGCCGTGTCAGGTGAGAACAGCTGACAGACTCACCGAGTTACGCAGAAGGAGAGCGAGTGGGACATGTCGGTGGCCTTTATGCGTGTCAGGTCTGCTGGGCGAGGACGTTTCCAACGTCCGTGAAGTCGCCGAGGCGTATCGATTGGCCGTTGACACGTGCAGACACGGCAAGGTGAGGTATGGATCGTGCCTCTCCGTCTGTGTGCGGGCATGTCAGTCATGTCTGTCTGCCTGTGGCTGCAGAGCGTGGCAGCGCTTTATGCGGGTGTCCATCGCCTGCTGGACCACCTGCGCCACTCAGCTGAGTGCGGTCCGTTCCTGGTGCACCATCTGACCAACGATGTGGTGACCACCCAGACGGCCAACGCCACGCTCTTCGTCGGCGCGTCGCCGATCATGTCACTCGAAAGTGAGGAGACCGAGCAGCTGGGGGCCTTCTCGTCCGCTGTGGTGCTGAACGGCGGCACACTGGACCATCAATGGAGAGGTGAGGAGCGGTAGGCCTGAGGAGGCCATGCCATGGCCATGTGGTGCGTGTTTGTGTTTGTGAGTGACAGAAGCGGCCAGGATTGCGCTGAGGACGGCGCGAGAAAAGACCGGCTCGCCCGTTGTGCTCGACCCTGTTGGGTGCGGCGCCACCACCATACGTACAGACACATTCAAGGTGGGTCAATGACGATCACACACGGAGGCGGACACCCTGCATAATGTGCAGCCGTCCTGTCCCTCTCTCTGTTCAGGCTCTCTTGGAGGATGGCGGGGTCCGCATTGTCAAGGGCAACGGCGGTGAGATGACAGCCCTCGCCAAGGCCCTCAATGCGATGCCCAAACTGGACGCCCAGGGCGGCGCGCAAGTGAGGGGCGTTGACTCAATAGGTACGACCGGACCTGGTCTTCAGGACAGACACATGGTGCGTGTGTTTGTGCAGGAGATGTTGACGACCCGCTGTCCATTTTGAGGGGCCTCACTGGCGCCAGTGGAGCTGTCGCGTGCATGTCGGGCAAGAGGGACGTCATTGTGGGCGACCCCAAACTCAGCGCAGAGGTGAGAGGGGATGGAGGGATCGACTGGCTTTCTATTCCATACCTGTGTGGTCATTCATGTGCGCTCTATGGCTGGTTGGTTGGTTCCATTCATATTCATTCAGCTGAGTTACAGCGATCCGTTCGTGGGCAACATGACCGGGTCGGGGTGTCTCGTGGCCACGCTGCAGGCATCCTTTGCTGCGGCCGAGAAGTCATGCCCAGAGGAGACCTTCCCGCAGTACTTCACTTCAGCCGTGGCGGGTAGCTCACTCAGTCACTTGTTCACACACGTGCACTGCACCTATGCTCGTGTTCCTGTTGTGTTGCTGACTGCAGGTTTAGCGTACATGAGCGCAGCTGCCCGGCTGGCTCATCTGCGGCTGCACGAGCTCGAGGGCGATAGCCAGCACGCCCGTCTGCTGTCTGCTGGGTCGGGCCCTGCCTACACCTACCGAAACCATCTCTTCGACGGCTTCGCCACGCTCACCCCGGCCCTCCTGCGATCATTGTTCCCGCCACTGACCCTCACGGACGAGAGATGATATTTATGGCTATCTGGCTGGAGAGACACGTGTGTCGGTGTATTCATTGATGTGTCGGTGTGATGCCTCCGTGTGTCATGTTCGCCTAGTTCTGAGCGAACAAGGCAGTAGGACATTCATTCTCCTCGACATACTGTGCTAAGGGCGGTGCGTTTCGTGAGACCATGGAAGATCATCCATGCAGAGACCTTTATCCGACTGTCGATCGTACTGCACTGCACGCACAAGTGAATGGGACAAACACGAATGCCTTACACCCCCTCCCTTGGCCCATCTCACTCATGCGGCCTCGCTCGTCACAAGATTCCACCTAGCAGGGTGCCAGGCCTTTTCCTCATCTGTCACCGGCCCTCGCCCCGCTGCCGGCCCCTTATGCAGTACTGTTCTCTTCGGCGGCTTATAGAGGTCAAAGTCTCGGTCAGCAACAGCAGCAAGTGATGTCCCCGTCATGAAATGCTGCTCTTCCTCGCCTCTTGCGTGCGGCGGCCGCGACAGCACGATGTCGTACACGTCAGGATCAAGAAATGGCGAAGGCATTCGTGGAAGCGTCTCCCACGGGTGAGGGGAGTCTTTCTTGGACCGGCGAAGGGTCCGGTCGAAGCCGCCCGGGTCCTCGAAAGGCTGCATGCCACAAAATATCCAGCATACAAGAGACAATCGATACATCTGTGTGTGGCTGTCCAGCAGCAAAATACCTCCTTGGCCAAGATGGATGGCTCTTCCCGGTCTGGCATCTCGAGCGGGGCGTGCATACCAGTGACGCCAAACCTCTTCTCCAACGCACGTGGCGGTCGCCGCAGGTCAAAACGCAGCCCCGTCTTCTCGGGAGGCCCCTTCCGCGCCCCCTCAAATCGATCCGCAGCACTCGGCAACTGCTGACGCAGCAACATCCGCATGGGAGGGCGCGGCTCCTGCTGCTCGTCACCCTTCTTGACCGCCGGCTGGACGCCGCGAAGCGAGTCGACTGGGTGGTGCACTGACCTGAAGAGGGATGTAGGACCGAAAAGGTGACCCTCGTCCCACATGATGGTCGACGGGCCGAAGGGCTGGTGCGGAGGGATGCTCTCTGTGGTATTGACCGAGAACGGGGCACCGCGCTGCTGGGAGGGCGGCTGCAGCTCGGCGCGCCACTCGTTCTCTTCCCAAGATGTGGATAGCTCGTGGCTGGCAAGAGACACAGCGAATGGTACAGCGGCTTGTTGACTGGGCGTGAGCGCAATGGTGCGCGTACCGTCTTGCATCGCTGATGTCTCTGGGCGGCTGTCTAAAGGCCTGCGGCGGTCTTGCTTTCGGGAAGCGCCATGCCAGCTTGTGGGGGACCTTGCCTGATGAACGTGACGTGAGCGACAGATGGCAATCGTACGTGCAGATGGCGTGGCTGGCTCACCTGGAACGTCGTCTCGAAAGGTCAACCCCTTCCAGTCGACCATGCCAAAGCTCTGTGTGTTGTACTCGGGAGAATATGTCCACAAAGTCTCCTGCAGTGAGAGACACGACAAGGACTAGCGACAGGAAGGCTCGCCAATTCAAGCTCCTTCTCACCTTGTCCTTCTTCTGAAATCGTTTCCTGAGCGCGTCTCTCTGCAGCTCGCCGCTATTGAGCTTCTGGCTGCTATACAAGAACACCTCCCGGCCCTCGAGGAAGGACAGATCAGGCTCTTCCTTCGCCGGCCACCTCGCCGCGTTAGCACTCGACATTTCAGCAACGTCTTGGCGGTGCCGCTCGATCACATCGGCGGGAACTTCGGCCTTCCGCCTCTCGAGGTGGGCTTCGTACGTAGGATTGTGCGACTCTGTGGGTGCCTTCCACCGAATCTTGTGCTTGACGGTGAGTGTTTCCGCCTCGCCACCCTCTTGGTCGGCATCGCTGTCCATTTCCTCCTCCCTCGGCGATCGGCTGACGACCGATTTCCTTGGAGACCGGCGGGATATCTCTGACATTGGCCCTCCGCCTCCGTACACAGTGCTGTGCGGCGAGCGCGGGGACTGCATGTAGGCTGTGGCGGCTCCGCCGTGGACGCTCTGCGTCTCGGGCTCGTCATACCCACCCTGAACCGACAAGGACAAGGAGAGCTGGTTACCTTCTGATGATGAATGGCGTGCACGAATTGTTCTTCTCACCTGCAGCTCGTTGTCAGAGACGAAGTCACCGTAGTTGGACTGGACAAGCAGAAGCGCATCCACGGATGGGAAGAGATGGTTTTGTTTCGCTGCGTGGATGCGGTCACACCTGCGGTACTCAAACATATCCATTGTCACCCGAGTCCATTCCACCTTCTCTCCCTCCTCTTTTCACCTTTTGAGGTCGCAGAGAGCCTGCAGTGTCTCGAAGATAGTTTCGGCTTCTGCAGTCTTCCTATCGTATATCTGAGGCTTCCGCATCAGCCTCTCCAGTGTGCCACGGATCTTGAGGTGCTTCAGCTGAAGATCGAACGCGGCATAGCGGCGCGACGAGAAGCCTATCTGAACAAGACAATCGGTAGAGGATGGGCGCATTGGGTGCATGCTGTGAAATGGGTACCTCAGAGTTGTAGAGGACGGTGTATTTCTGTCGATTCGGTCTGTCTCGTGGCAGCTCTTCCGTCATGAGGCGGTACAGGGCTTTACTCCGGAGCCCTTCGAGCACCACAAGGCGGGTGCTGAACGATGGTGAAAGAGCATGGCGCTGTCTTTCGTCGGCATGAGCAGCAGTGCCTTACCTTCGATCCAGCAGCACAAAGCCTGTGATGATGTCGAGGTCAGGGCTACTCCTCTCCTCTTCAGTGAGCTGACGGACCGCCAGAGCCCTTGATGGTCCTTCGGATAGCCCCATAGCCACAGCGTTTTGAGCGGCGACGAACCTGCAGATGAGGAATGAGAAATGCACAGAGTTCTGCGATTTGCCTGTAGCCTAGCCCACCCCAGTATCTTGCGCATAATGGTGGTCTTGCGCCCGTCGAGGATGAAGACAGCCTGATACAAGCACGCGTCACATAAGCTGATTGCCCATGCCCCCTGCATGCGTGCACTCTGACCCTGTTGAATCGTTCAAATGCAGCCTCGAGCTTTGGTGCCGCTCGAATGGTCGCGTTGAGCAAAGGTGGCAAAGGTGGCTCCTCAGCCTTGATCTCCACCTGTTTCTCTTCTCCCTCTTCGTCGCCTTCCTCCTCTTCTTCCTCCTCCTCGTCTCCTTCTTGTCCCTCCTCACCCCGTGTCTCCTCATCCGCTGTGGTCTCTCGAGCATCCAACTGACCACAAGACGAATCGACACATATCTGTGGGCTGCCCAGCAGCAAGATACCTGTAGAGCAGTCTTGAGTGGATGCATCAGCTGGATGGAAAGAGTCAGGAAGCTCCCGTTCTGCAGATACGGCGGGGCGAATTCCCGTTCTCTGGCGGCACCAGCCACTTGCTTCAGTGTCTTGGATGGGTCATGAAGGAGAAAAGGCGTCGCCATCCCTTGAAAAATCCCCTTCTGCGCGCGCTGCTTCGCATTGCCCCTGAAAGAAGCCAGAAATGTAGAGTTGCGGAATCGAGAACGTGAAGGCAAAAGGAATGGACCACCTGTGGGGCACGATGTCAGCTCTCAGTTTGACCTGCGTGACCTTTGGGTTGAGCACCGGACGCAGCGACACACAAGCCAGCCCATGAGACGATATCTGGAGACACAAATGACGGCCCAGCATCGCATTGAAACAATGGCTACTCCTGCCTGTCCCACCTTTGGCAGCTCATTTGTGGCTGGCTGTGTCTCCTTCTTGGTCTCCTGCTGGACGGGGGGTGGCGGTTCGTGATTCTTGTCCTTGCCCTTCTTGGCCTTTTTGTCTGGTGGAGGGGGCGGGGCTGCCTTCCCTTTCGCCTTGCCCTTCTCGACTACTGGCGGGGGCGGAGCCTCTTCCTCCGCCTCATCTGTCAATGCATAATGGACAAAAGTCTGCCCGTGTCTCTAAGTGTTTGCTGCACCTGCTTCCTCATCCACGGGTGGCGGCGGGGGCACAGGCGTCCGGTCATATATCTCCACTCGCATTGTTCTCATCGCCAGCTCTTCTCTCAGGCGATGCTGGTCAATCCTCTCGGGCCCCCAGAACATAATCGCGCCGTGCTCCCACACGACCGAGCCGCTGGGCACCGGCAAGTGCGAGCGGGGTGAGCCTTTTGGCGGTGACGGTCGGTTGATGGGGAAGTGGAGGGTGGGCTGACCCGTCTTGAAAAGGGGGTCCGTGAAGCGGCCGCCCTCTGTGCGAAGTCGTGTCTCAGGGAAACCCATCGGACTACATGCAACAGAGACAGTGCCTCGAGTACGTGCAGCCAGATGCCTTCTTACGGATCGGTGACGACTGCGTGTGGAGGCTGCCACAGGTCAAGAGAATGCGGCACAGCTCCGTTGGCTTGCTGCTGTAAGAGGGGCAGGTCTTGCTTTGCTGAGGGGAGGGGCAGGTGATGTGCCGTGTGGATGGTGATGAGCACTGGGTTGAGCCGCTCGTGGAGTTCGGGAGGGAGGACGGGGCCGTCGAAGGGGTGCTCAATACAAATTCCATACTCGATGTCTACCAGACCTGCATTGCATTCACACACACACAAAGCGAACAAGTGCTGACCGACAAAGCTGTCTGTGCATCGTCAATCACCCTGCACTTGTTCGGTCAGATACGTCTTCTGCGCTGGCCTGCTCCTCACTGCACCCTTCCTCTCGCCCAGTGGCATGTCCCCCTTCTCTTGCTCTTCACCCTGGTCCTCGTCCTTCCCTTCATCTGGCGCCGACCCCTTGGCCAGCAACAGCGGCCCCGCAAACACCTTCATGCCTTCATCAATCACCCTCTCCCCTCCCTCCTCGCTCAACACCAGCTGAAAGCCCAAGAATGCCTCTGCAAGCTCCGCGGCTTTGCCCTCGTCCACCACCATCGCGGGCAGCGCTTTTTTGAATTCGCATGTGATGGACGCTGCTGCTGGCTCGGCGCCTTCGGCCTCCTCATGGGTTTCGTCGGCATCCTCTTGAGAAGGCTGGACGGCCTCGAATGAGCTGAGCGCCCCGCACTCGTGTGAGTCGTTGAGGAAGGCCAGACGGCACTTTGCAGCAGCTGCTGGCGACTCCTCAATGAATGTGGCCCTGCGGAAAGAAAGAGCAGACGAGAGCGCCTCATTTAGCCATCCATCTCCGCCCAATGGCATCGCCTTTCGTGTGAGGCGGACCTGATGAAGAGCGCCAGAGTGACGCCGTCCTTAGGCTTGTCACCACCATCGGGAGCAGCAGCCGCTTTCTTGGGTGCCATTGTTCCTTTCGAGGCGCAACTGGCCGTTTCAACTTGGCCCCCACGAGGCCCCCGTCTCGACGCGAACTTGCATGTGATTCGTGTTCTTTCGTCCATCAATCCCACGCATCAATCGATCAGTGTTTTCGTCTGAAGCGTCTTGCTCTCGGCACTCAAAGCTCACCCACAGCCACTGCAGGGAGCGGTGCAAATGACAAACGAAAAGAGCGAGGTCAAAAATCACAATGGCATAGAACAGGTCACAACACACACCGCTCGACACACACACCCGGACACACACAAACCAACACGCACATAGGGGATAAGGATAAAGTCACCACACACGAAGACAGAGACACACAGTAGAATTATTGCATTCAAAAACCGACATAAGAGCTGCACACAGGCAGACAAGAGCTGTGACGCAAACAGCTCTTACATCGCAGCTCTCTTCTTGAAATGTAAAGTACAGCCCACACACAGACAGAGACAGACAGACAGACAGGCATACTCACTCACTCAGCTCAGCAGCTAGAGCTACGGTGCCATCAGACCTTGGGCCACCTTGTGCAGCGCTTCAATAGGACCTGCAGACTGCTCCAGACGCGCGATGCGACCCAATATGGCTTCATTAGCCTTCTTCAATTCCTCAATCGTGTCGTTCATATCAGCAATCGTCTTGGCCATCCCTTCATTGGTTTTGGCCGTCGCTTCCTTCTCGTTGATAATGTCCTGAGTGACGGCAAATTGTGTGTAGAGCAGTTGTGTCAGGTCGATGGTCATCTCCTCTGCCTCCTGCTCATCATCGGCCCCGTCATCATGCACGGGGACTGCGAACGTCTTCACTGCCGACGGGAAGATCTTCTTCACTTCACCGGCGGCCAGAGAGAGGCGAGTGTCGCCATCGGTCCGCACACGAAGCTGCCTGAAGGCCTCATATGCCACTGACCGATTGTTATCTGCCCATTCGGCCATGGACGCCGGCCTTTGCTTGCTGCCATCGCTGTCTAACACCTCGAACGCGCCTGCCACCGACCGACCGAGGAAGACGCCATTTTGTCCGAAGACACCATCGCGTGCACGAACACGACCACCCGCCAACACGTGGCGATCCGCCTCAACATTAAGTGCTGCTTGCACGTCGCCATCGTGCAAAGTCCACTCGTTAGGTCTTTGTCCATTTCTTGAAGCAATTACGCCTAGAGACACATATGCAGACAGAAGTGTTATGCAGGAAGCAGTGTACCGGCACACGTAATCTGTGTGACTCGCTTACCCCCGTCTCGCGCCAAGATGTTGTCACCCGACACCGTGCAGCTCGGCTGATTACACGTGATGCGTACTCCTGCATTGATGATGCGGGGGCCCCGGATGTTGCCCTCGATAACCGCGTCATTTTCAACATACAAGTTGCCCTGAAATCCCGGCCCCGTGTTGAACTGGTCAGAGGTCCCCGGAAATCCCACAGTAATCTCTGCAGTCAGATCGACGCAACAGGCAGCATGTCATTATACGGTATTGTTGCTTACTTCTGGTGCCCTTGATTTCGGTGCCGCGGAGTTCGGTGCCACGAATGCGGGTGCCGACAATGTTGCCATCGACCACGGCTTGCCCCTCAACAAACAAAGAATTCGCCGCGACGATGTCCCCCGTCCCACCATTGAAATTAGGGACGCCCGCAACGATCTCTGAAGCACCGCAAACAGCAGATGAATTCGATCACTCCATCAAAGTCAGCGCGTGACTTCACAAACAGTGATTCTTACTGCTGCCCCGGACTTCATTTTCTGCGACGACATTGCCATTCTCCTCATCCAGGTCATCGTCTACCGGGGGGTCGCCCGCGATGATCCTTTTACAGTCGTCCGGCTTTTCGGGGTCGCAGCCACTCTGCGCGGGGACTGCGAGGAGGGCGAGGCACACAGCAGCAAGAAAGACGAGGCGCAGGGAGGCCATATTCGAAGGATACGCAAGTGTGTTGTACCGGAGTCGTAAATTTGCCGTTAACGCCAACTGACAGCAACAATGATGTCTGGGCGAGGACGTCAGTGCGTCGCTTGCAGAAGTCTACGAAACCAAGGCAACACACGAATAGGAGGAAGTCAAAAATCACAACGCTCGACACACACACCCATCCACATATGGCCCATTGATACCTTGGCCTCGTCTTGAAAACATGCAAGTGCTCCACGCATCTTCAGCGTGTCGGCTGGCCGGCTGGCTGGCTGGCTGTGTGTGTCAAAAATACATGGAACAAACTGTCAGTGAGGCTCGGCGCCTTATGACGCCTAGCGGAAAACATAGCACAGCGCCCTGATCGGCAGCCAGCCCTTCCTGTCACCGCGTCGAGGCCAATCAGTCAGTCAGTCAAAACTGCCGGTCGGCAATGCGGGATCGTACGGACTCATCCATCCATGCAATGAATGCAGTCTGGCCTAGCAGCTGTACATCTCTACAGCATCACTCATTCATTCAGAGGGAAGAGGTCATGAGGCGGGATCGTGCTCAAGAGGAGGGAGGAGTCAGAAGAGAGAACAGAGAAGAGAAAGAGAACAACAGAGGGGTGTCATGCTGGTATGGCCTTCTTGATCTCGTCGTAAAGGACAAGGACGATCGCCCCGCCGACCCCACGCATCACGTTGGACCAGCAGCCCTTGAAGAACGCTGCAGCGCCCTCCTCCGTCTGAACACAAACACACACACACACACACAGTCAGGTAGGCATCTTGGCATCTTGGTTTGTCCCTCTCTCTCTCTCTCTTACGAGTATCCTCCTGGCGCAGTCCATGGTCGACGAGTACAGCACATCGGCCCTCCCGGCCTGCATCATCAGCCGCCGCCTGACCGTGTCGAAGGGGTATGCGACGACGCCCGCGGCGGTCTCGACGGCCAGGCCGAGTGTGAATGAGACGAGTGGGTTGCTCTTCTTGGGGTCGCGGTAGAGCATGGCCTTGGCGGTGTCGTAGAGGCCGAAGAAGGCGGCGCGATACACGATGATACCCGCCACGGACACGCCAAACCCGTAGTACAGACCTCTCACGCCGTCCTGCATAAAGACAGACAAGAGGCAACAGGGCATGAGTGTTTGCAAGAGTGACTCTCTCCTTTGCTCTGTGTGGTGTGGTCAGTGTGATTGTGTGCCTGTTTGAATATCTTGCCGCAGCAGTCGACGAGGCCCGTGAAGTGCCTCTCCTGCGCCGCCTTGCCCACATCGGCACCCAGCCGCGTCCGTGCGAAGTCCAGCGGGTACACAAACAACAGGGATGTCGCACCTGCAGCCATAAAATGACACACATACACACGACACTTGTGTTTGTTTCTGTCTGCCTGAGTGACTGACCTGCGGCCCCGCCTGATGCGAGGTTGCCCATGAAGAATTTCCAGAAGTCTGTCTTGGGATCGTGCCGCACAAAGAACTTCTGGTACTTCTCCTTGAAGGCGAAGTTCAACGCCTGAGTGGGGAAGTAACGCAGCACATTCGCCCAGTTGCCTGCACACACACACACACACACGCACACACACACACGCACACACACACACGCACACAAACAGCGCCAAAGAGGGGATACATGGCTGTCCGGGCTTGTGATTGTGTTGACGTTGGGGGCTGTGTGTGGTGGGTCCCCCACTCACTTACCCCTCCAGTATGAGACGACGCCCTGCTCGTGGTAGACCCGCAC
Source organism: Vitrella brassicaformis (assembly GCA_001179505.1). Lineage (NCBI taxonomy): Eukaryota > Vitrellaceae > Vitrella > Vitrella brassicaformis. The sequence goes on along the minus strand of CDMY01000347.1, from coordinate 208,443 downwards.
AAAGCAGTCCACGAAGCCCTTGTACTTCTTCGTCCCGCCATCGCCGATCTGAGTCGACGCATCCTACGCAACACACCCACACCCACACCCACAACACACAACACACAAAAGTGATAACACATGGATCTGCCTGCTTGTGTGACCGTGATGAACAGATCTGGTTCACCTGCACTTGCAGCAGCAGCTTGACCCTCTCCAAAGGCGCCACCACGGTCTTGCTCACGCCGCCGCTCACACCGCCAGCAAGGAAATTGATGAGGAAAGTCGCGTTGCCTGACTTGCCGTCCTTCTGAGCAGCCGCCATCTCAGGTCAGCGCCTTTCTTCACTGCAGATCTGCCACAACACCGAAGCTCGCAGAGTAAGGGTCTGCGTGCTCCCTGAAACCTGCCGGAGAAAGAAACGCAGGGGGAGAGAAGGATCTCTCGAGATAACGCTGTCTTGGAACATCGGCTGGTACGGCAGCATTCCGAAGATCAGTGCTGCGAAGAAACAGTCTTTGTGAAAGCGCCAGCACTGATCAATCAGCTGGTGGTGAGTTATGGCAACGTGGTGGCAGCACGTGTGGCAGCACGTGTGGCAGCACATCTGGCAGTGGAACTGCGGGAGGCGGCGAGAGCGACGCAGCCAGCAGCGGCCGCTGCTAGGCCAGATGAACCTGCAGCCCATCCCGCTGCGGCTGGACTACGCCGTGTCTGTGCTGCACTCAAACCCATGGTCTTATGTCGGTACGTGGGCGTGTCGGCAGGGCAGACATATGACGCGACTGAGGAAGATCTCTCGGGTGTGTGTATCCCTTCTCTGTTGTTCGTTTAGGTATCACGTTGGTGTGGAGTTACGTGTTGATTCATCTGCTGTATGTGGGCGTCTGCCAATCGAAGCAGGGCCCTGCCATCTGTTCGCAAGCTGTCCAGAGGGCCAGAGCCATGCAGGTCGGTGGGTCGGTGACGTCCGGACACACAGGGACAGACCAGCAGCCACGGCCATCTTGTATCGCTTCTTTCCTTCAGGTGCCCGTGGTTAACGACCGGCTCGAGGAGGTCCTCGCTGGACTCCTTGACCTCTTCCTGTGAGCACCATTGGAAGGAAACGATGCGCCTCTTGTTGCTTCATGTGTGGGGACGATTTGACCGTTTCTCCCTCCCTGTCTGTGTATCAATCAGTTTCGGGGTCGGCACCATGTGGGCGGGCTACATGTCGTCCAACATCAGCGACTTCCTCATCGGAGCGGTGCAGCTGGCCATTCCTGTGCTGGGCTGGGTTTGGAGCTTTATCTGGGGTGTGATGATGATCTACCAGGCGTGTGTGCTGCCTGAATTTCCCGATGAGAGGAGAGAGATCATGGCGGCGGGGGCGGGGTAGGGGGAGGGGATGGGTCATGACGTGGCTGAGGTTGATCGGCCAGAGAGGGTGGACGTACGTACGTTCGTTCGTCTCGGTTTTTTGAGGTTGTACAGTGAAGGAGTGGTATAGTTAGTGCATTTAGCGAGAGAGAAGGCGGCGATGATGCGATCGATGCTGCCTTGTGTTTTTTCCAAGTGCCTGAATGCCTGCCTGTATGGCCGTCTGTCTGTGCGGCTGTGCCCTTCAGCCGGTGGCGTGATCGTCACGATTGGAACAGTCGTTCTTGTTTCGGTTGAGGCGGTCACTCTGGTGGGCTGAAGGGCACATCCGTCCGGGTGGATAGGATGATCGAACGCAATAATGTGGGTAAGATACACTTCCGGTGCGTGGTTCTGTCCGCGGTGCGGTGGCACTGTCCTTTGTGTTGGGGGTGGTAGGCAATGGGTCACTCGCAAGAGAGGGACTCGGCGTCTATGATCACCAGCATTAAGGAAAGGCCACCGGTGCGACGAAGCTGACTGATCCTTCTGGCTGCATTTGGCTGAGACGACACACTGCGTGCGTGCGTGAATTGTCTGTTCCATTCATCTCTCTAGATGTACTTGATAGCAACTCAAGCGCCGGTCCATAGGCAGATGTCTGTCAGTATCGACGCACACACAGACGTCCAGCGCACCAACATGCAATGGATGGCGTGTGTGCATATGAAGGGTGCCCCTCACAAACAAAGCGCAGACAGACAGATAAGATAAAGCACTAACATTTCTCCTCATCTGTCTGTCTGTCTGTCTGATTGCTTGTGTGTCTGGCTGTGGCTGTGTTGTACCGGCCTTGGAGAACAGACCATTCCCACTGATCCTGAAGGTACTGACTGACTGCATCGGACAAACAACAACTGCATACGGATGAAACCAATCCCTCACACCATCGCTTCTTCTCTGCTGATACATACAGCCGTCCGTCCAACTAATAAACACACAGACGTGTTGATGTGTACGTGTGAGAGAGAGAGAGAGAGCCAAGCAACGGACACCCTCCCCCCCACACACACCAGCTTCAGCTTCATCAGCCAAAACACACCACAAAAAACAAGGCGGGCAGCAAGGCAGATGTGGAGAGGTGGAGAGGTGAGTACTCAATGTCGCTCTCTCGCTCTCGTGGAAGTATGTGTGTGTGTGTGTACGTGACGATATCGCATGCAGATATGCATTCGTTCTGTCCATCCATCCATCGATCCATCCATCAGAGCAGCATCATTATACCTCTCTACCTCCCCGCTGACACACACACACACACACATACGTAATCCCTACCTACGGCTATCAAAACTGTCACCGTCTCAATTCTGCTTCTCTCGGGAGAGGCAGGCAGCACACCGCCCAATTCTGCCCTCCCTCCCTCCCTCCCTCCATCCATCCATCCAGGCAGGCAGGCAGGCAGACGCATGACGCACACGTCAACACATACAAAAAACAAATTAAGCGCTCGTTATGTGTGTCCATGCAGGAGCTTCAGCAGCTCGCCCCGCCCCGCCCATACCCCACCCCATCCCATCACACCACACCCATCTTTTCGTTTCTATCTGTTTGTCTGTTCATTCCCCCTACTTATTCTCTCTCTATGTGCTAGGCAGGCTAGCAGACATGGCTGGCATTCAAGGAGGGAGGGAGGAATGAGTGAACGAGTGAATGAGCGAATGGCACCATACCATCCCAGCTACGGTGGCAAACAACAACATACTCACCACATGACATGACTGGCAGACAGGCAGGCAGACAGACAGGCAGGCAGAAAAACGCCAAGCCAATCGCTACGCCGATTGATGCGTGAGTAACATAACAGAGTGCATACCATACATGGCTGGCTGGCTGGCTGGCTACCTTGCTGCCTCTCCTCTAGAGACACACACAGACAGAGGCAGGCAGGCAGGCAGGCAGGCAAAGAGGAGAGCAACCCATATGTATTGGCCTGGCCAGCCAGCCAGTCAGTCAGTCGGGCTGCGCCGCATGCGGCGCAAAAAGGGCCGTTTCTTAATCAATCACACTCCCATCCATCCATCCATAATCGTTGAGGACTCTCACACACTGGCCGCTTCCTGCACACACACAGACCGACCAACAACACCAGCAAACGGCGCATGAGAGGCGGGCGACTGACGGTGAGGCAGACATAAAGGCAGCTTAGCTTGCTGACCTCTTCCACGATCCCCGCGGGCACCTGGACGTTCTGGATGGCGCCGAATGACAGAGGGTTTGGCTTGACGCGCCGCGGCTGGGGCAGGTCGTGGGCAGCCGTGATCAGCGAGGCCAGACCGCCACGGTGACACGACGGTAGACACGACCTGCATCAAGCAAGAGCAGGTGTTTGTGTTTACTCCCCTGTGTTTCTCTGTTTGTGTGTGTGTGTGTACCTCAGTTTGCCGACCATCGATGTGGGCTGCCCCCTGCACTTGACCGTTACCGACACTGCTACAGCACCCCTCACACCGCCTCCTCCCTGCTGCTGCTGCTGCGGCGCGCCCCTGCTGCATTCACTGCCGCACGCACACGCCCCCTCCCTCAGGTTGATCACCTCTCCCAGCGCCTCGTCGCACTCCTGGGGCATCCGCAGCGGCAGCTCGCCCCTCTCCCCCCTCTCTCCCTTGCCCAATCCCGCTGCCGCCTCCACCAGCCCTCTCTCAAGCTCCTTGAGGAACTGGTGTGCCGGGTCCGGGGTGCGGGAGTACTCGTCTTCCGGTTTGCGCATCGCCTGCAGCAGGCTGGCGATGAGCTGGGTGGGCAGGAGGGTGAACTGATACCTCACGCGCACCACCGAGCTGAGAGCGTTGACGCGAGGCTTGGCAGCTGCGGCTGACTTGGCGGCCGGGGCGGCTGACGACGACGCCTGTGTGGAGGATGAGATGGACTGGGTGCCGTCGCCGTGGTCCTTCTCGGCGAAGGGCGAGGGTCTGCAGGCGATGGCCCGTCTGATGTGCTTGAGGCTCATGAGGCTGCTCGGCTGCGTCTGCAGGTCGGCTTTCAGTATGTGGAAGCCGTGCCGAGAGATGGCCTGGCACAGGGACAAGGGCAGCACCGGCAGCAGACCCGGCGACCGCACCATCCCCCTCACCGACACCTCCACAACAGCATTCCGGTTGCTGTTGGGCGAGAAGATCGACGACGTCGCTCGCGCACTCAGGTTGGCTCCACCACCGCCACCGCCCTCGTGCGGCCCCTGGGCGCACCGCTGATCAACGGCCTTCAGACAGTCCGACAGCACGCGCCGATGCATCAAGTCGGGTGTGGACAGAGTCGCGGTGGGCTGGTTTCTCCTGACTGCAGCGGCGCGCCTCCTCAGCTGCTGCTGGTTCTTGATGTGCAGCCGGGTGATGACACAGCTGGCCTTGAATGAGCTCTGGACGGCCTCGGCTGCGTAGTGGAGGCGCATGGGTAGGAGGTCGAGTACGAGGTGTGTGTAGAGGATGACCTCGAGCTGCCTGCTCTCCCTCTCCTCTCCGTTGATGTGCACCCTCACGCCCTGCTCGTCGGGCCACTCGTGCGTGTACACCGATAGACGGGACCTCTTCATCATTAGGTGGTGCCAGCGGCCGGGGCTGCCGACGGACAGAATGCCGGGCGGGAACCAAAGCGGGCCAGTGGTTCGATGAACGATTCTTCACATCCGTAGCCTCAAACCAACACTGCAGGCTGTCCTCAAGGAAAGGAACGAGCTCCACTTGGCGAGCTTAGCTCGCCGGAGGAAGAAGGGAAAAGGCGAAAGGAGGCCTCCCGGCCACACTGTGGACTGCCTGCAGTGCCACCTCAAGGCCACTACCAATTAATAATATCGCTTTGAAAGGATGGCGCCGAAGAAGAAGGGGAAGAAGAAGGACAAGAAAGCCGATGCAGACCCGCTGGCCGACATCCCTGTGGAGCTGCGCTCGTTGGGCGTTGACCAGCTGCGGGAGCGCATCGACGCCTACCAGCAGAGGCTCAACAAATCCATGAGCGAGCGAAACTACATGCAGCTCGAACGGGTAACTGACTAGCTGACTGACCCAAGAAAGACTCAAACAACTCAGTAGACAGCACGATGAATGGGCAGACGGCTTGATGCTCTCTCTCTTTGTGTGTTGATTCACTCATCTGATCTCAATCAATCACTTTATCAGGACATGGTGAATCGGTTCTACGAGGTGACCAAGGACGAGAGCGGCCAGCTGGATGCGGCTCTGTTGCTCAAGGACCAGGAGATCGAGACGAGCGAGAAGAACCACCAGGTGGAGATTCGCGTCTACGAGCAAAAGATAAGGCACCTACAGTATGAGCACAAGCGGCAGAAGAAACTCATACAGTCGGAGGGAGAGGACAACATACAAAAGGAGAAAGACGACCACATCCAACACGTCCAGGGGCTCGCTGCGGTGCGTGTGGGAGGGAGGGAGGGACGGAGAGAGGGAGGGATCAATGCATTCACAAATAGCTTCGGGCGTTCACAAATAGATTCGGATTGTTCATCTCTCTCTCTCTCTCTCCTTCTGTGTATGTGTGTGTCCGGTGGGCGGCGTGTGTTCATTCGTTCAGGACAAGACGTCACTGCAGTATGATTTCCGCGAGTTGGGATTGGCCAACGAGGAGGAGGTGAAGCGCATCGAGGACGGTTTCGATAGGAACTTCCAGAAACTGAAAGAGCAATTCGACAGAAACCACACACAACTGCAGACGCAGTATGAGGCACAGGTGTGTGTGAAGGGGGATGGATGAGCCGCACTCACTGAGGCCTTCAGCTTACTCGTGAGTGCCCGTGTGTGTGTATGTGATCAGTTGGAGTCGTTGCGTGAGGACCTTGAGTTGCGTCGCAAGGTGGAGATCCACGAGATAGAGGAGAGGAAGAACCAACACATCAACGACCTCATGAAGTAAGTCAGCAAGCCAACAAGACAAGCAGCCGACGATGAGTGCGTGTGAACTCGTGGCGGGCGGCGTGTGTGTGTGTGTCAGGAATCACCAGGAGGCCTTTGATCAGATCAAGGCCTACTACAACGACATCACACACGACAACCTCCAGCTCATCAGATCACTTAAGGCACACAGAGCACACACACGGACAAATCGGGTGCCTGTCCTGACCTGACGTGTGTGTGGCTGTCTGTGCTTCCGTTCGTTCAGGAGGAGATCAACGAGATGAAGCAGCGTGAGAAGACGCACCACAAGAAGATGCTCCAGCTGCAGGCAGAGAGGAAACAGCTGGCCGAGCCGCTCGCACAGAAGGAGAAGCTACGCGCAGAGCTCACACAGCAGCTCAAGAACTACACAAAGGTCGGTGAGTGACAGACAGAGAGGCTCAAGCGGCATCGATGCGTGTGTGTCTGTGTGTCTGTGTCTGTGTGTGTGTGTGTGTGTGTTAGGACAAGATGGCGTTGAAGAATCTCAAGTCTCGGTGTGTGGACATGGAGCAGACACTCAAGGACGCCAAGCAGGATTACAGAGCACTCGAAGAGCGATTCAGAAAGGTAGGTGCAAGGCAGGGCCAGCCAGCAACCCAACAGACTGACAGACTGACAGACTTACAGGCACACGGACACACAGGCATCCATCCATCCATCCCGTCAATCCATTGTGAACACTCTGTGTGTCAGGTCGAGAAGGAGCGTGACGATCTCTACAAGCGATTCAACAAGGGGGTAAGTGAGTGAGCCGACGCCACACCGCCGCACTCACGCATCCGTGTGGCTGTGTGTGTGTGCGAGTGCAGGTCAAGGAGATCCGGCGGCGTGCCGAGTTCAAGAATATCGTGCTCGAGAAGAAGCTGGACCTGCTCACCTCGCAGATGAACGAGAAGGTGGGTGCGTGGGGGCGTGGGCGGGACCACAGATGGGATGGGATGGCATGCGGCACGGCGGCCAGTGATGATCGCATAGTTCATACGAGGATGGCCAGACAGTCTGGCCGCACCTGTGAAGCAAGTACCTTTCGCTCCTAGCTGACGACTGCTGTGCTGTCTTGATTGGCACATGGATGGATGGATGGATGTGCTTTGCGTGCGATGCCAGGCTCATTGTCACTCTCTCTGTCTATCTTGTGTTTGGTTGCAGCAAGCTCAGCTGCAGGAGGTGTTGCGGACGGCACAGGTCGACCCCACAACAGTCGCCAACATATCCACCAAACTCGACCAGGTCACCGCACACATACACAGACGGGCAGGTGTAGAGTGAATATCTGTGTGTGTGTGCAGGCTCTGGGTTCCAAGAATCGTCTGATCAAGGAGCTTCAGTTTGAGGTGCACCGGGCCACCAAGACATACAACGACACCATCAAGGTCTACGAAGAGAAACTCAAAGAGGTACGCAACGCACCCCACAGACACACACTCTGACAGCATGATCCATCCATATGTGTGTGTGTATGTGTGTCAGTGTGGTGTGCCCTTGGATGAGGTATCGTTCGAGCCCCTCCAGACCGTCACCTCACTCATGCCCGCTGGACTCGTCACCAAACCTGCCTTCTGATGGACCGTGCCATGTATCCCTTTGGTGCCTTCCCTTTCTCTGCTGCACGTCTGTGTCTGTCTGTCTGTCTGTGCATTCGCTCCGCCCGAGCGCTTTCTGTCGTCGATTGTCTTGCGGTGTGGACATATAGAGTCGTTCGGTGGCCGAGTGGCCAGCCAGCCATGACTTGCGCGTTTTCTCGGTGACATCCGGTGCACATCGATTGAACATCATCCATCCATCCATTCATAAAACAGGTCAGTCAGACCCATGCCATGCACAATATACAACGAACAAACAACACGGACAACCGTCCTTGAAAAAAGCACTAAAAATCACCAGAAACAGGCGAGTGTCACGACTGCTATGCCCCCACATTCGCTCCTTGGTCAGCCACCCGTGTATTATCTTTTCCCCCTCTCAACACCAGCCACGCCACAGCCACAGCCACGCACAGCACCGCAACCATCATCACCATCGCATAGAGAGAGGAGTTGTACACCAGTCCTTTCTGCACCGGTGGGCGGGCCTCTCGCCGCTGCATTCGCCGCTTCTTGCCCTTCTTCCGCTTCTTGGACGAATTGGGCGACCTGGGTCGGGCTCCCTGGGCGTCATCACGCAGCAAGGTCTGAACGGAAGCAGAGAGAGAAAGGTGTGTCCCCTACTTATCAGCCAAAATGGTGGCTCCCTCTGTGGCTTGTCTTCACGTTCAGTCACCTCGCTGCAGCCGCCCTTGAAGCCAGATGAGGAGAAATCGCCGTGGGCATAGCCAGCAAGGCCTGACAAGGCAAAGGGGAACAAGGGGGAGACATAATTGATGTGGCAAATGTGGTTGCTGCTTGGTTGGTTGGTTAGTCAGTAGCGAGACCTGGCGCACCTCCTCTGTAGGCCGTCACGTTCACCTTGTGCGTCTCGTCGTTACGCAACGCACTGCAAAACCCTGTCAGACAGAAAGAAAACCCCAAGAGACACGTTCGTTGATTGATATGACTCCCCTCCTTCGTTCGTTCGGCTACTTCTGACCGATAACATAGAAGCTGTTGGTGAGATCGTAGAGGTCGCTGAACAGCTGCTCGAACTGTTTCTTAAGGTCTCGCTCGTCCTTGGGCCGGTAGATGGCCCCCGAATCCTTCCCGCCGGCAAACGCGTAGAGGAAGTCCTCATCGCTCCTCGACCCTGGCTTGGGCGGGACGGCGACTGAGAAGAAGGTGATGGGCCCTCGACCGTCGTTGACGGCCTTGATCGCCGCACTCCGGCTGCTGCGACGGGCCAGGTCCTGGCAATGGATGGGAGGAGAGAAACAGAGGAACGGTGGCGTGGGGAGACATGATTGGTATGCTCACTTTGCCGTCGGAGAAGAGTATGAGTGCCGCTGCTTGTACAGTGGTCTCCTCTTTAGAGGCTTCGCGCTTCAGCCGGGCCTGCAGAGACACGCAGACGGAGGATGCTGTGGAAGACGGTCAGTTCTCACCATGAGGACGTCGACACAGTGTTTGATGACTCCGTAGAGATTGGTTGACCTGTCCTCCGTCTCATAGCGAATTATGGCCGTCTGCACGACATGAGACACATGCCCACTCGAAGGGAGCTTGCTTGACGGAGCAAACGGAACATCGTGCTGTGTGTACCGCGACGGTCTCCGAGAATTTCTTGTTCGAGAAGTCGATGAGCTTCTGGGGTTCCTTGCGGCCGTCGAAGGCGTACAGAGCACACTCCACACCCTCACTGACATGAAATCCATGAATGCGCAGATGGTTGTCTGTGTGTGTCTATAGTTTCTTCCTCACCGGCAGAGCTGAAGTGAGATGGTGGTGATTGTGGGCAATGCTTCGACGAGTGACTCTCTCGCAGACGCGGACATGTCGACCAGAAACATCACAAACGACTTGGACGTTGCATTCTGCGGCGCACACATACACAGATTGACGCATTGATGCAGACACATGAGGCTCAGGATGATCGATGCCTCTAGCTATCCATCCCATCCATGGCCCCATCCCTCCCGCACCGCACCTGCAGCAGGTACCAACTGTTCTCATTGCTGTCCCATTCGCCGTCCTGCCAGCCATCCACAAAGACAACGATCAATGGGGAAGCATGTTTGTTGGGCAGCCATGTGCCCCCGCGCTGACCTCTTCCACCCTGAAGCGCACATCGGACGCCACCGGCTTGCCGTTGCAATCAGCCAAACTGAACGAAGTCAACACCTGACCCGATCGATGACACAAACAAGAGTGCAGGAAGACCAGAACAAGACGGTTCGAAGGCCATTCCGATGAGTCAATTGGTGGGTCGGTTTCCTGTCTATGCACGCACCTGTGCTGGGGGTTTGGCTGAGACGTGGAAGTTGGTGAGCTTGAGAGGGCAGCTGGCATTGACCTTTGTGCAGATGCCGGCACTGGCCAGGCCGAGTCTGCTCTGGCCAGTCTTCTTGTTGGCTGGCGGAGGCATGCACCGCTCACCTGACTTGACGGAACACTCACCATCCTGCATATGGATCAGATCACATACCCATCAGCCAATAGCATGCAACAGATGCATCCATCGGACCACATGCATCCCATGGCATCCATCAGTCGTGCGTACCCAGAAGCATTTCTTTGATGGCAGGTCTTTCTCCTTTGCCTTATCGCCGTCTGTGCTGATGCCCGCCACTTTCTTCTTGAGCTCCTGGAGGCCCCTTCCACCAACAGACGGCCCTGCACGGAAGGAAATGACATCGAGATGCATCGTCGTGTTTGCTCGTGTGCTTGGTGGTGTGATCTCACCATTGGAATGCACAAGCACGGCCCTGAGGCCCAGCGGGACCAAAAGAAGGAAGATGGTTCGCATTTTCAGGACGATCTTGGCGGGGGTCTGGCCAGAATCGCCAGATCTGCGGTTACAGCCGTTGCGGGCATACTCGAAGGGCAAGGTTTCCGAGAAGAAGGCTGTGGTCAAGAAGCCCAGCCGCATCTTTGCTGCACCCTCGTGCGCTGCTGGAAGGTTCGCGAACAGAGCACGGACCATCAGCTGTGCACACATGGGTTGACACTTCCGATGGTCAGGTCTGCGAGAACAAGACACGTCAGCAGCAGCAACTGTAGCAGCAGCGGCAGCAAGCGCACGCACAACATGGGACACACATCTGTCCGTCCGTCCGTGTCTGCAGGATCATAGAGCAACAGCCTCACAGTGGACGTCCCGAGGAGTTTGGACGGATGAGACGACCATTTAGGAGCACCGCCACCAATTGCTGAGCTTTAGGAGCCAAGCAGAAGCCGTCACCATCACCAGCAGCACCTGGTCCATCTGCGTGACCTCCCTGCTGACTAAGCTGCAGAGGGCCACGCGACCTGGCGAAATGGGGTGTGGCCGAGCACATCTGCGGAGAGGGAGAGGGAGGGAATGTTGACAGGGAGACACGGGAGGGGTCGTTCTTGTGTCTTCCTCGTCGGGCTGCAGTGGTGGGGCCTCGTGCAGTGATGATGGTTCGTCAGAAGAAAGTGACGGGGAGAGTGATCAGGGTGGTGAGTCGGTGCTGCCGGCGGCGCAGCGGCTGATGTTCCGGCTGTCGGCCACTGTGATTATCTCGTTGTCAGCACGAGAGGCGTGAATAGCTCATGTATGAACACAGGATCTTACGTGCAATCTACATATCAATACTTGCAATGTCTCGCCTCCTACAAGACTCTCGAATATAAAATGTAGGCAACGATACGCCGCCCCGTCCCTTCCTTCCTCCGTCCCCCGACAGGTAGGTGGAGAGGGCTTCCATCATGCCTAAGGGACGCAGGCACTCTCTTCCCATTTCTCCCATCTATTCCGCCACTCACCATCGAGGAAGTCGAGGCTGTCGTCCACGTCTCTTTGCATGATCCACCAAGCCCCGTCACCCTCAGAGACACTTCATACACATGAAAGAACGTATCTCAAATGATTTTGTGTCCGCTCAACGTGCTCATTACCTTGCCTCGCTGGCCCGCAGCGCCCTCTTCTTTCGAGCTGAAATGGTGCAGCTCCTTACTTTCCACAATGCCCGGAACACTGACAGCCCTATCGAGAACTTCTCTGTGACTGGTCGGAAAGGTCAACAGCCCACACAAAGAGGGAGGTAGGGAGAGAGAGAGAGAGAGAGAGAGAGAGGGGCTGTTTGTTTCTTGTCACGGTTTCTTTTTACGTGTCAGTGTCCTGGCGAAGTTGTGCTCTTGAAGGCAGCTGCAGGCAACCAGGAAAAAATTGGCTTCGGCCACAAGGATGCTGCACACACGACGAATCTGACAAGGCGCAGCCAGGGAGGCAAACAGTGTCTGACGTCCAATACGTCCAAGACGTGCTTACTCGCTCCCTTTCGCGTGCAGATCGACTGGAGGCCAGATTGTCCCACTGCAAAGATGGAGGCAGCAAAATGCGTATTGCCTTTTCTGCCTTTCGTTCACCTGGTTGGCGAGATTGATGCGCTTTTTGCTGAACTTGTCCATCGATGGGTTGTCTCAGCTCTCTCTCCCTCACTCATTCACTCACCCACCCACTCGAAAAGTGCAGACTGACCTACTGTCTGTATTCAAAGTGGCAGTAGGGGCAGCGTGGCTGCACTGGTCGGCCGTGCTCTAGCCTCATCTCTCTCGACGCCCGCAACACTTTGGCAACACACCTATTGCACAGCGCCCTGTGGTGTGGCAGGCAATCTAAAACACAAGAAACCAAAGTGATTACCCATTTGTTTCCTGTTCATCGCCTACTGCAGGGAGCTCAGCAAGCTTCTCGTCCAGGCCGGCCCTCGCGGCCTCGATGAGCTGCTTCAGCCGCTCCGACTCCTGCTGGCACCGGTGGATGAGGGCGGTGGTCTCGGCGGCGCTCAATCTGGCGACGTTTGGGCAGTGGATCCGGCTCTCGGTCTCCGCGTGCAGCCGCTCTCGCGTCGCGTTGTCCCTCTCACACGAAACTCACCGAATATCATCCAAAGGGCATCAAACTCGGCCCACCAGTCCCCCGACTGACCCTTCCCGTACTCGAACCCGCACGCGCCGACCCCCGAGAGAATAGCAATGTGTACAGTATCGTCAGCGCACCATCGGGAAGCTTCACGGTGAAGGCGAGGACGAGGGCAAGGATCAACAGAACGACGCATGGCACGGCGCACACCATTCCCCACACACGATAGGGCATGACCTGACGATGGTCAAGAAAACAGCGTCGCACACTCCATCCTCTCCTCTTCCCTTACCTGTTCGCAATACCTTTCGCTCGCCCTTTCCTGCCGCACCATGGCGCAAAAAAAAGAAAGGAAAACCAGCCCAGTCTCTGTCTCGCCCGTCTCGCCCGTCTCGCCCCCCCGAGACTGCGAGCTTGACTTGTGGGTGCGGACCTCCTCGACAAGCGCATGATAGTGGAGGAGCGTCCACACGCCATGCACAGCACGTACACACGCGATCTCCACAGACACACACACACACGTGTCCATGTGCAATTGTCCACGTGTGAAGGTTGCCAGCCACTCTGCGATCTCACGGCCCCTTCGAGTACGAGTACATCCCTCCTGCCAACAAGTACGCCCCCTCCCCGACCCTCCCCCACACACAACCATTCTGCATGCCTCTCTCTCTCTCCCTGTGTGTGTGTGTGTGTGTTAGCAGGCCGCCAGGCGATGATCTGCCGGTAGCGGTCCTGCACACGAGTGACCCCTGGCCCGTTACCGCCAACGTGTGCTACTTTGAGGTGGAGATTGTGGATGCGGGCGAGCACTGCAGAATCTCTGTCGGAGTGGTGCCGCCAGACTATAACACTGCAAGGTCTGGACGCGAACTCGTAGATGGAGAGAGACAGCCTTGCCTTGTTTGTTTGCAGGCAAGTGGGATGGGACGCGTTTAGCTACGGTTATCACGGAGACGACGGCAAACTCTTCCACGCCGCTGGTGCAGACACACACACACACACGGAGGGAGGGAGGGAGGGAGGGACAGACAGGGGGGAGAGAGGAAGAGAACACACACGCGCACCACATGCATACATCCATCCATTCGCGTGTATGTGTGTGTGTGTGTGTGTGTGTGTTGTGTGTGCAGGCCACGGCATTGGCTGGGACGAGAGCCATCCGTAAGATTGCTTGGTTACCCATTCATCTGTCTCTGCGTCTGATGGATGGATGGATGGATGTGGCACTCCATCCACAGGTGGCCGTCCGGTACGGTGATCGGCTGCGGTCTGCTCAGGAGACAGAGGAAGATCTTCTTCACCAAGAATGGAGAAATCCTCGGTGCCCACACACGCCTACCCGGCGGCCTCACACACACACAATCGACACACACCAGTACCCTGTCTTCCTGTCTGTGTGTGTCAGGTATCGGCTTCCAGAATGTCCGATGCGTGCAGCTCAATGTAGCCTCAGCAGACATAGCCCATAGACGCTGGCACAGATGGCTGGACACTGTGCCTGCGTGTGGTGTGTGACATTCACTCTTTAGGCGGCCGACGGCCATCCGCACGACCGCCTCCTGTATCCTGCAGTTGGCCTCCACTCGCCAGGCGAGCGTGTGCGCATCGTCCTGGGCTACGAGCCGAGCGACTTCCGCTTCGACGTGACGCAGCTGACGAACACTGACGACCCACAAATCGGTCAGCACACACAGGCACACACACAGGGAGAGAGGGGAGGGGGGGAGAGAGAGAGGCGTTTTTGTGGGTGGGTGTATGTGCAGACGGCCCGTTGCAGCCCCCCGAAGGCTTCGACATCTTGAAAGCGGTGGAAGCTGGGGATGTGCAGTCCATCACGCAGCTAATCGAGAGGCACGGCATAAAAATACTCGACACACCAGGAGAATACTCGGTATGCGATCTTGAACATGACAGAGAGCGCTCAGCGCTCTACTTGCTCTCATCCCTGCAGAACACACCCTTCCTTAAGGCTGCCCATGAAGGTCAGGCTGGCGTCATGTCGGTGATGTATGAGAAATACGGGCCGGCCATCCTTCAGCAAACAAATGAGGTACCCACACAAAGGAAAAATCACCTTCTCACACAGAAAAGACAGCGTGAGAAACTCAAATATGAAGATGAACAATCTTTTGCACCTGCTGGATTGCCGTCCCTCTGTGCATGGTGCACTCAGGCAGGACAGACAGCGCTTTTCGCTGCCCAATTTGATAACGCCGCGGCGGTGGCTCAGTTGTGAGAGACACAGATTGATAACGGAAACATCCCACCCCGTATTTCTCTCTCTCCTTTCTCCCCCTGCATGACCCAGGCTGGAGTGGGAACCCAAACTGCTCGATGGACGCGGCAACGTAAGGGAGCACACATGTCTCCGACGCCTCACTGTGTCGATTTTGTGCATGTGCATGTGTCTGTGTGTGTGTTGACTACAGGATGGCGCCACACCATTCCATTACGCCGCGTACGAGGGTAGCGTTCATGCGCTGGAGGCCATGTTTGCCAAAGGGGGAAAGTACCTGCTCAAACAGAAGACGAAGCCTGTGAGAGACATAGGAATTCACAGACTGCCTCCCGTCTGCTCGATTGCTTTTCCCTGTGTGCACGACACATACAGGAGGGCCACACGGCGCTCCATATCGCTGCAAACAAAGGCCAGTCTGCAGCTGTGTCTCAGCTGTGAGAGACACAGAGAATGACGCGAATCCACATCCAACCCTTTTTTTCCACTTCTCTCTTTCTCTTTCAGCCTGGAATGGGGCGGCGGGGAGCTCTTGGGAGTCAGGAACAACAAGGTGAGCAAGCGTATCTGAAGTGTTTGCTCACCTTGAAAAATCGGCTCATCCGGTGATAGTTCCAGACGCCGTGGGATATGGTAGAGGACAATCCTGAGGTTCTGGGTATCATGAAGAAGTACTGGCGTCCTTGCTGCTGCGTGATCATGTAACTGACAGTGAGAAATACGTGCATAGACCACTGTGAGTGTGATTCAAGATTTATGGCTGCATTATAGCTACGTGAGAGACACATGGGAACTTTGCTTTGAGGTGCGGCGGGGCAAAAGGCGATACTGATGTATTCTGAAGCGAACTCTAATTTGATCTTAATCCACAAGCCACATGCGCACATGAATAGCTCGTTGGCTGTGTATGCGACAATTCGTGACCGGACGGGTGAGTGTCTGCCTTCAAAACACTCTGTGCAGACTGTAATTTCCTTCCATGACAACTCGATTCCGTGCAGACACGCGTCATATGAACAATCGAATGCGTGAATCAATGCGGTCCGTCCATGATAAAAGTGAACACACACTCACTTGGTGTCTCTACCAGTGGGGCCTCACACGAATCACTCGCCTCTCCGCTCTCTCGAACTGCCGCCCCAGCGGCGCACTCATCGGCCGATCTCTCTTGGCCTGGCCCCTCTCCTCCACAGTGACACCACCATCATACCCCCTTGCCGCCTCAACAATCGGCACCGGCGTGATTGGCCGCGACGACGCCACACTCGCAGCAGGTCGGGCTGTCCGCACTGTCGATGGCACGTATGGAGTCGTCTTGGTCATCCTCAGGTCGCTGGCAGCATCAGATTCTGCAGATGGCAGCAGGAGGGCTCTGTGGAGTGCTTTGGTGAAGGACGGCTTCTTGGGCAGGGAAGCGGTCTTTGTTTCAGCCCTCTTTGTGTCGATAAAGAGGCGGCGTGGGTCTGTGGGTGGAATGGCGTGCCGTCTCTTGGAAGGCTCGGAGCGGGCTACAGACATCTTGTAACGCTGCCATCTGTAGGCAAGAAGGGCCATGCGACCTGTCTGTGGTATTCCCATCTGTGTGCACTGTGCAGTACTTTTCTTCTTGAGCAAGGAATTCCTCGATGATCTCGTCGCCCTTTGGGAGGGCCGGATCGCTCGACGCTTTGATGCCCCGCATCACCTCTGTCTTCACCTGCAGAAAGCCCAAAGACATCACCACTCAATCAGCCAGCATAGACATCTATGTATGTGTCTCGGTGCGGGCTTGTTTGGCCGACCTGCCCTGGCAGGTAGTCGAGTGCCTTCTGAGTGACGACGTAGAACACTGCAGAGGCAGAGGCCACGACCACGCTGAACTGTGCGGTGTCGGCAATCCTCTGGTCCTCCACCGCGCGCACACCGAAGAAGCCGCCAGGACGGATATGACTATAGGTGATTCCCTCGTCGATGAGCTTCTCGTCCAGTAGCTCAGACCGCACGAATTGCGGTGTCTCTTGGCCAACGCTTCTCGCAGTGGACGGCCGCCTGTCTGTGCCGGCGTCCGTCGCCCGCCTCTCACCCACGTTCGTCATTGACACGGCGACAGAGGGTCTCGCCGTCATGGAGCCGTTCGCACTGGGGGCAGTGGCAGCAACACTCGACCGGCTCAAAAGCGAGGATTTCGCCCACCCCAGCAGGCCTCCATGTCTCGAGTTATTTTGCCCCTGCTGCCTGACAGCCGGTGATAGGGGCAGAGGGGACGCGTGGGGAGACGGCATAGATGGCAGCTCGTCGAAGGACGTCTCCACGATCAATTGAGGCTTCTTTGGAGGCTCCTCCCGGATGCGTGTGGCGGCGGATGGCGGCCGCACCTGTATGTTGGCTCGTTCCTCGGCCCTTTGTCGTTTGAATTCGTTGACGACAGAAGGGGGAATGACCAGTCGACAGAGCCCTTGTGTAAGAATGTAGAGGCCGTCCGGCTTCCTGCCGCGTCGCAGCACCTCCCCGCCGTAAGAAAACCTCTGGAGAGAAAAAGAGAGAGAGAGGAACACACGTTCAACACACAGGTGAGAGCGACATTTTGGTCTCACCTTTATTCTGACGTGGATCGGCAGCTGCGAGAGGTGATGGCTGGCACATCCAGCAAAGAATGGCGTCCTCTTAAGCTGCGACACGAACGAGGAAAGGTCCTTCTCGCCGCTCGTCCCTCGCGCAATGATCTCCAAGTATCTGTGTGGGTCCAACTGCAGCAGATAGGTGTCTTCAGCAGTTGTGACAGTGGCTCCCCGTGTGCCCCTCTCCGCTTCATGGCCGCCAGTTATAGATGTCTCGCCGAAGGCCTGACCATCGTACATGGTGTTGACCACGATCGCTGTGGGCCGCCCGGGGGTCTTGACAGACACCGTGCATATGCCGCTTAAAATGACGTACATAAACTCGGCTAGATCACCCTGCCGAAAAACAACGCTGTTGGCGGGATGGTGCGTCACGCTACCCTCCGCCAGCAGGTCTTCTCGCTGCGATCGAGATCTCAGCTTTCGAAAGAAGCGGAGAGGCTGTAACCAGGCATTGATGGGGACATCATTGCTCTGAGAGGGGGGATGGGTGTGAGTGCGGGTGCATGTCTCACCTTTACGAGTGTGGCGACAACACTGAGGTTCCGCTCCGAGGTGTCTCTGGCCATCTCCTGGACGAGCCTCCTGAGGTTGGTTCGGGTCAGCTGGGTCCATTTCATCTCGTCGACCTGCGCCCTACCCGCACCCCTGGACCCCTCCCCCATCTCTCCCTCTGCCGAACTGCTCTTGCTGCTCTCCGTCCGTGTGTCCTCATCGCTGGCACGCCGGCTGTCCTCTGACCTTACCGATGGCGACACACACCCACACATAAAGAGAGTGAATCCAGCAAGTGAGATGTGTCGTATGTATGTCTGCGTGCCTGGCGGTGACTTGTGGCTGTCCGACGCTGTGTTTGGTGGTCACGTGTTTCCGATCGGCCTGGCGAAATGATGTGGGCGACTGGCTGTCCACCTGCTGCTGTTGGGTGTCTCCCCTCTCTGTCTTGGCACCGCCAGTTGCTGCAGCAGCCGGTGCCGATGCGCTGAGGAAATTGGCTGCAGCGAGAGCATCGAGACGCCGCACCGCCTCCCTCTGCTCCTCTGCTGGTGTCTTGTCCTTTTCTCTCCTGGCTGTCGACGACAGCCTCTTGGCCTCAATGAAATCCTCACTTGCAGCCTCAAAATTCTGCACCACACATCAATGGAAGGTCTAAGTGGGATCGAGTGCGTGTCTGGAACCTGGAGTCTGAAGTTGGCGAGCCCTCTGTATCTGAAGAGCACAGCCATCTCCTCCTGTGTCTCGGCCCGCTGGCCTGTCGTCTCAGCCCCCCAGTAGTGGAGGTTGCCGTACTCAGGGCCTCCAGCACCCGATGGGTCCTCCCCCGCCACGACATACGCTTTCCTCTTGCCCCTGCTGGCGGTCATCTCCTTGCTGAGCCCGACAGCACGATCTGCTACCGACAAGACGTCCTCATATCTGCCCAGCTGGAAGAGACACACCATCTGGTTCAAATGCACCTGTAACAAAGCAAGAAGAGATGGATTGATTGCTGCAACAGACAGACAGAGAGGGAGAGATCGATCCTCCTTGTGCACCTTGAGTCGTCTAGGGTGTATATGTCTGGCGGTGTCGAAGAGGGCGAGGGCCTTGTCGAACTTGAGCAGCCGCATGTAGGACGTGGCCAGATTGATCAGCGCGCCAAAGTGACGCGGGTCCTCCTCGAGACACTTCCTGTGTTCAGCCAGGCAGGCAATCAGGCCGACGTTCGTGTGCGCAATCAGGCGTTGCAAGGCGGATACGTACTTACTTGTAGATCTTGATGGCACTCGTGAATTGGTCCAGCACCTTGGCCTTGCAACCCTGTAAGTAACCGACCATGCATGCCTTCACTTATCCATCCATCCGCTCCGTATGCACCTACGTCCTGAAAGAGCCTGTGTGCGTTCCTTCCTCGCGGCGTGGCGGCCATCTCCCAATGCTCCACGTCCAGGGCAATCTGCACCCATACATCACAGCATCACGTGTGTTCCATATGCGCCGTCTGTCTCCCCATGCTGCTTCCTCACCGAGCGAAGTGGGTCTGTGTGGTCCTCTGGCAGCGGTTCGTCCTCGGTCGTCGCCCGTCTCCCACATGGAGACCAGGGAGCAGCACTCTCGGCATCGATGTCGCTCCCAGGCACCTCATGCAAGACCCTCCGCGTCGTTGTCTGCGACCCCCCTCCGTAGTGAGAGGCGACAGACGGCGCCCGCATCCCGATTGTGGTGGGGTTCCTCGCAGATCTGCCACTCATTGGGACGGAAAGGATGGAGGCTGTTTGGTAACCCCCCCCCCCTCCCGTCTCAAGCTCGCAAATCAGAGGTAGGTGGTTTTTTCCATGATGTATGCCTTTGAATGCCTGTAGACAGCGTGTGAGTGGGTCTCGTCGTGCCCTATCCGCCGTTCTTTTGCTCCTGTCGCACCTTCTTGCGACCTCCCTCGCTCATACCTTGTCAGTGGAGAGATCCGGAGCGTGTTTCTCGGCACGAGCAGCACCTCAGAAGATGGGCAAGTCGGCTGTGTTGTGGTTCCGCAAAGGGTTGCGTCTGCACGACAACCTGGCGCTGCTCGAGGCCTGCAAGGACGCCACGCATGTCTACCCGGTCTTCATCATTGACCCGCACTTCGTCGGTGAGCGCCACGCGCACACACGCTCACACAGACACGCCCCACACCAGGAAGACAGCACACGTATGGGGTGGATCACTTCGTGAGGGTGCAGGTCCGGGCAAGGTGGGCGTGAACCGATACCGGTTCCTGCTCGAGTGCCTGACCGACCTGGACACCTCTCTGAAGACCAAGTACAACAGCCGCCTGATTGTGCTGCGCGGCAACCCCCTGGACGTGATGCGCTCGCTGCTCAAGGACAAGCAGCCCTTCGCCGTCGACAAGCTGTGCTACGAGTTCGACAGCGAGCCATACGCCAGGAGCCGCGACGCCGAGGTGACCAAGATAGCCAAGGAGGGGGGCGTGGAGGTGACGGTCAGCCCGGGACACACGCTGTTCGACCTGGACGAGATACTCAAGAAGTTCAAAGGCACTCCACCCCTCTCATATGGTGCGCCAGGAGAGGCATGCACAGCACATCAACAAATGCATCCATCCATCCATCCATCCATCCATCTGTGTGTATGGCATGGCAGGTCCGTTTGTGAAGATGGTAGAGTCGATCGGTCCGCCACAGACGGATAAGGACGCCCCGGCAGCCATCCCGGCTCCCCCTGCCGCCGTGCTGGGCAAGGTGGACGAGAGCTACAGTGTGCCCACTTTGCAGGAGATGGGCTGCGAGGAGACCCCCCACAACGGCGTGCTGAGGGGCGGCGAGACTGTCGGGCTGCAGAGGCTGCATGACGTCACCAGGAATGAGAAGTGAGAATGGACGCACAGGGGCTGGGGATGGTGCTGTGGGGAGAAGGAAATGTCTGTGTGTGTGTGCAGGTGGATCGCAACGTTCGAGAAGCCCAAGACCAAGCCGACGGACTTCAACCCTGCCAGCACCACACAAATGGTACCTACCGTACCACCCACAGAGCCGCCTCCCATCTCTCGGTTTGTCTGCCTTCCGCTGCAGTCGCCCTATATGAAGTTCGGCTGTGTGTCGGCTCGCAAGTTCTATCACCATCTGCTGGCCATCTACAAGCGGCACAAGGGCCACTCGCAGCCGCCCGTGTCGCTCCTGGGGCAGCTTTACTGGCGCGAATTCTTCTACACGGGTGCGTATGGGTGGGTGATGGAGTGGGAGGGTGGGCGGCTGGCTGATGTGTGTGTGGGGGTCTGGTCTTGCTTAGTTGGTTACGCGACGAACAACTATGACAGGATGGCGGGCAACAAGATATGCAGACAGATCGCATGGGTCAACAAGTGAGTCAGACACCCAACCACACACCACATTGATGTGTGTTTGGACGTGCTCGTTCTCCTTCCCTCTCTCTCTGTGTGTGGTGTGTGTGGTTGACAGTGAGGAGTGGATCGAGGCCTGGCAGCAGGGCAAGACGGGCTACCCATGGATTGACGCCGCCATGCGGCAGGTACACGATGATGCACTCAACAACACTACACCGCACCGCTGCATTGCACACCATTGGATGTGCGGCCTGTGCTGTGGGGGGTTGGATCGATGCGTCAGCTGCGGCGTGAGGGCTGGATGCACCATCTCGCCAGACATGCCGTCGCCTGCTTCCTCACCAGGGTATGCACACACACCACACACACAGGGAACTTTGAGGCAGGGGGCGTGCATGCTGTCTGTGTGCTCTCTCTCTCTCTGTGTGTGTGTGGTGTGTGCAGGGTGATTTGTTCTGCAGTTGGGAAGTTGGTGCCAAGACGTTCGATGAGCTGCTCATCGACGCGGACTGGTCCATCAACAACGGTGCGTTCGCACGAGGAGGGAACACATGAGGACAAAGGGGCAACCAATGTGTGTGTGTGTGCGGCAGGCAACTGGATGTGGCTGTCGTGCTCGTGTTTCTTCTACCAGTTCTTTCGCATCTACCACCCCTCCACATTCGCTAAGAAATACGATCCGAGTAAGTATATATATGCAATAGCAGGACACACACACCAACCACCGACGCCATACGTGGCCATTGCAAGACACCCGTGTGTGTCGTATGTGGTGTGTTATGGATGGGTGGATGCCAGCTGGTGCGTACGTGAGGCGTTACGTGCCCGAGTTGCGTCACATGCCCGACAAGTACGTCTACGAGCCCTGGAAGGCCCCCAAGGCCGTCCAGGAGGAGGCCAAGTGCATCATCGGACAGGACTACCCCGAACCCATCGGTGAGTGAGTGAGTCGGTGGGCCGCCCTGCCATCCATCCATCCATCCATGTGTGTGTCGCTGCGTGTGTGCGTTGTCCCTCTCCCCTTCTTGATTCAGTTGACCACGCCGAGGCCTCTCAAGAGTGCAAAGACCGGTATGTGTCTAGAGTAGGTGGGCCTCTCTCGTCTCAATGGTCAGCCTCCCTCCCTCTCTCTGTGTTGATCGATCAGCATGAAGGCGGCGTACGACGAGCACAAGGCCATCAAGAGGGCGCCCAAGAGCGAGATGAAGCCAGACCCTGATGACGAAGAAGAAGATGATGAGGAAGGGGTCAGTCAGTCAGCAGTGTGAAGAACGGCTGGCTGCATGGCACACCCCTCCGTTGGCTCAACTCTCTCTCTCTGTCTCTGTCTCTCTCTCCCCTTACCGTGTGTGTGTGTAGGAGGAAGAGGATGATGACGAGGACTACAGCATATACAAGCCCCTGGACGGCACCAACAAGAGGAGCCGGAAGGGCAAGAAGGCATCACCCAAGAAGAAAACAAAGGCCTGACGCACCGACAGACCCAGCGTCCATCCATCCATGCAGCCAGCCCCTTATTGTAGATGTAGATAGGTCGATCGCCATTGGCCGCCCTCGCGGTGCTGCCGTGGGGTGGGGTGGTGGGTGGGTCGTCTGGGTTGATCTCGGCATTGCGTGGTGAACGCACTCGTTGCGTGTTGACTGGAACAGCCTTGCAAAGCAATCGTGCTGTGGTTGACGGACGGCTGTGACGCCTTACTGTGCGTAAGTTTTCTTGACTCAAGTGCTCTGTGGTGTTTGAGGCTTAATGAAATCATTGAGTGGTGCATCGATTAACGGTCCCTCTGTGTGTGTGTGTCCATCAACCCCTCTCGCACAGACGCATAAAGGGACCCTACAGAGCGCTGCCCCGGCACACACGCCAGCCCGGCAGCTCTGCTTGAAACGATCAGCAAAACTCACGGAAGGAAAATCAGCCGAAAGGAAAGACAGACCTCTTACCGAATCTCTCGTACACACCTCAGTGACACTTGAAGACACACACACACACACTTATATACGACACGCACGATAAAGGCACAGATGGCTGCTACACACAGGGGGCGGCAAGCAGGTTGCTCTGGTGGCACAGAGATGTAATAAACAGACCACCACTGGTGGGGCTCGCTGACCATGCACACACACGACACACGCACACACGAATGGATATCCTACACCCTACACCATAAAGACACGACTTTTGAGCCTCTCTGCCGGCTCAGCCACGCCACGCCACACGACAGGTCGACTGGCTGACAAAAATCACTGACACAAACTGCATGAACGACAAGGCGACGAAGGCCGCATGTCTGTGTGTATCTCTGAGTGTATGTATGTGTGTGTGTAGTATGTGTGTGTGTATAGTACTCATACTCGCGTACTCGGGAGGCGAGGACGAGTACGAGTACATACCACACACCACATACCACAGGCCACACACCACACACCACAGGCCGCACACGCAGGTAGACACCGAGGCGCACGAAACACGAACAGCCACAATTGAACAGCCACCCACCCATCTCACCCCTACCTATACAGGCCCCCACACACACCCATCATCCACAGCCGTCACATCACATCCCATGCTGCCGTCCCCTCCGTCGCTCCCTGCCATTGTCACACCCCACCCTCTATCCTACACACACACATGACAGACATGACTCCCCCACAGCTAGGCCGCCCAGTTAGTCAACACGGCCGGCTTGTCCGGCCCCGCAAACGACGAGGGCGCCGTCGTGTCCGACCCACTGTACACCGGGATCGGCTCCATCTGCACCACATTCACCGTTGTGGGCGCCAGGGGGGCCGTGGGCGTCATGACGGTGACGGCCGGCGGCTTGGTCGTGGGGGCGAGGGATGCATCAGCCTCCATGAAGCGAATGGCGATGGCGTTGCTCACGCCGGTGTTGGCGTGGTATCGGCCGCTGATAGATCGCCGGCTGACGTCGAACCGGCCGCTGACGTCCACACGGAGGTTGTCGGTGCCCATCTCGCCCCACGAGATCCGACCACTCTTGGCGCTATAGACGCCGTTGACTGTGAAGGTGCCGTCCGCGTCGGTGCCAGTCCCCGTGACAGTGCCGTCATAGTCGAAAGTCAGCTTGTAGGTGGTCGTGAACGACTTGGTCCCGCCGTAGGGGCCGCCCTTCTCGACATATGTGCCGATCCACTTCCCCGAGGCCGGGGGCGTCTTGGTGAGTGTTGGCTTGATGCGGCTCCGTCGGCTGTTGGCCAACCTCTGCTGCTTCATGAGCCTGTCTTCCTGCACGCATCTCCCAATACAGTGCCCGAGACCGACACAGACGCAGCAGAGGATGACGAGCCCCACTATCGAGCCGATGACGATGCCGAAGATCATCCCGCAATCCCTGCACTCGCTTTGTGAGTCGGTGCTGGTGGAGTTGCCGCTTCTGTGGCTGCGCCTCGAGCTTGACGAGCCACCGCCGCTGCTCATGCTGCCGGCTATGTAGCCGCCGACGAAGCCAGCTGCTGCGGATGAGCTGGATGAGCTGCTGCTGTATCCGCCGTATGACGATGAGCCGCCATATGACGATGAGGGCCTGCTGCTGTAGCTGCTAGAGGAGGAGTACCCTCCACCGCTGCTGAAGCCGCCCCCTCTCCCTTTGAGATTCCGCACCTCGGCATCGACGAGGGCGGTGAGAAAGATGAGGAAGGGCAAAGTCAGAAGGATCGACACAAGAGGACGGCGGCGAACAGAGACGAGGAACTGCGCCATGTCTTCGCTGTGGGATGGAGGAAGGAGCGGAAAGGGGAGTCAGAGAGGCGTGCGAGCTCTAGTCAACCCCCCTCGCCCTCTTCTCTTACCTTTCGATCTGTGTGTGATATGGGAACGTTAGAGAAGCTAACTGTGGGGAGAAAGGCCTTCAAAGCGACTCCTTCGCCACGCACGAGAAAGATCGCGAAGGAAGATGTGCGAGCTCGTGCCGTTTTGTCTCCCGCGCCAACTCATCGTCCACGGATGGATGCGTGGAGCTTTGCCACGTGTGCGAAACAAGTCAAAGAATGGTTCTCTATGTGTGTATGACTCAAAGCGATGTGTCTCGTCATTGGTCGCAATTGATTGGTCGTTACTCGTCATCATCGGTTCTTTCATTGCGGGCGAGCCGCAGCAGCCAAGACAAGGCGAAGCAAGGCTCTCACAGGCACATGTACTGTGTCTGATTTGCCGCCCTTGCACTGCATGCATCTGAGACGGAGTGGCCCCGCATCCATTGCCTGAACATACACACACACACACACGCATCGAGACAAATTGATGGATGGGTGGGTCGTTGGCAGGGAGGGAGCCCCAATGGTCAGTGTCAAAGCCTCAAGTGCGAGACAAGTGATTTCCAGCCTTTTTCCGCCAATGACCACCAACGGCATCCATCCCCTTTGACCGACAGACACAGAGAGAGGTTGTACGCCACTGTAGGTGAGAGGTGAAAGCAGGGGATGCAACAGAATGTCAAGGAGAAGCTGTATCCCCAGCATGCCCCCGAAAGGGATGGAAAGAATCCGCTTTGAGGAGTCATGCAGGGCCTTGCATGTTGGGGGGCAGGATGATTGCGGCGAAAAATGTCATGTGTGGTGCATATGAAAGTGTGTGTGTTTGTGGGCTGAGGTGTGTATGCCTGTGCATCCGGTTATCCAAATTGTATCATGTGGCTTGACTACATACATGCGTGCAGGCATTCAATTAAGCCATCGATCGATTCACGCAAACACACACACACAGTCAGTCAGCAAACTGTTGGCCGTATAGTTGGGAGAGTGGTAGATGTTAGAGCGTCTGACATCTACCACTCTCCCAACCATACGGCCAACAGTCCGCTGACTGACACACACTACACTGACACATGGCACACCTCCGATATATTCACAGCTCTGCCTCTCCATCCACTACAATAACTGACCCCTGACGAACCGCTACCATCCATCCATTCACACATGCACACGTACTTCTTCCAATAAATACGTCTGCCCATCTATTTGTGGCCCCCTCCACAGCCTGGACCTCCCGATGGCCACGGGCAGCAGTCAGCAGCCTTATTATTAGGGAGGACTGCTGCCCGTGGCCAACAAGAGGAAAAGGCCACAGAGAGACCACAGAGAGGAAAGAGGCCAAGAGGTCGGCCAAAAACGAGCGGCTAAGGCATCCGTCCATCTACCCACCCGACACACACACGCCCAATATCGATGTCACTCATCTCAGCTGCACGGTTTGTCTGTGCAGCGCAGCCGAGATGAGTCGACCCCCCATGACCTTGGCCGCGAAATGCTCCACGTCTAAGGCATAAGACACACATATCCGTCTCACAGATGACGATACACAGGTGAATGCGATGTGTTTTAGCGGCTCTCTCATGTGCGCACACCAGGATGCCCTTCTCTGGCGTACAATAGAGCACGACCTCGTTGTAGATCCGTGTGCCCCCCCTGACACGCACACACAGTAGACACAAAAACTATACGTGTGTGTCAGTCGGTGTTTTCACCTGAGGACGGCGAATTCGACAAATGACGCCTTCCCGTTCATTCATTCATGTGGCAGGCACCCGCCGACGACGGCGAGAAGTCGGCACGCACGAAGAGGCCTCAATTTGGATTGCATCCATCGCACAGGTCAGCTATGTGACACACCCACACACAAACACATGCACAGATAGCCTGCAGGTGCTGTGTGTGTCGGTGTGGGAAGAGAGACTTGCGCCCAGTCTGTTTTGTAGCAGACGTGCTCGAGTGAAGGTGCAGGGCAAGGTCAAATGAGCGAGTCGGCACAGCCACCCACCCACCGCATCCACCACCATGTCCACACGATCCTGCAGGACATATTCCGCATGAATTCTTTCTTCCTCAGTCCTTGTGGGTGCGGTGCGGTGCGATGGGCGAGTCGAGCAGCACGCGGCCGGCAGAGGGGCTCCTGACTGTCAGTGACACAAACATCAGCCACGCAGGGATAGTGCACTTCCATCCATCCATCAGTGGCTCACTTGCAGTCATGCGCAGCCCCGCATTCAGCCCGACAGCAGAGATCCCCGGCGGCTGGCTGCTCGAATGTGTGCAGGTCAGCGCTGTGTGCCGTGTCATTGTGCCGTGTGGGGCTGGTGGGGACCTCAGGCCGCAGGTTCACCCGCTGTAGTTTCTGGAGCTTCATGCACGTGCAGGCCACTACTGAATCCGCCAGCAGGGACGAATGGCCGTTGCCTCGCTGGCTGCCGCGCCGGTGAAGGCAATGGCGTCTGGAAGGCCTTCAGCGTGCCTTCACGAAGAGCTCATGACAGTGAAGGTCAGAAGAATGATGGATAGATCTCGATACTGCTGACAGATCTCGAGCAATGGCTTGTGCTCCTCCGCGCCTTTCGCCGCTCCACTCCCCTTCGCGGCATAACTCGCAGTCGGTCGAGGCGATTTTTTTTGCTTGGAGCCGTCCCAGCACACCTACCGACCCTCCTGCACCCCTCCCGTCCGCTCCTTCGTCGGCAGGTCCATCGGCGCATTCCCACCATTTGCCACACTCGCCGATTGCTGCCCTTCGTCATGGTGAGCCCGGCTTCGCTCAAGGACGAGTTCGCTGCCATCAAGGCTGCGGTGGGCGACAAGCACGACAACTGCGGGGCGTACTGCAAGAAGATCAAGGTCAAGAAGTCCCTCAAGCAGATCTGGACCCTCAACAAGGACGCCGCCCGCTCGGAGGCCAAGTTCTACGGCGACGCCGACTGCAGTGTGCGTCGGATCGGCAAGGACGAGTTCGCCGCCCTGGAGGACCTCACCAAGGACACCCTCACCTCCTTCGGCGTCCATGCGCTGTTCGCCGAGCTCGACGATGACGAGGAGGGCTGGGACGACAGCGAGGCGGCCGAGTTCGACGGCGCCTCCACACACGACACGGTCCGCCAGCTGCTCGACAGCATGTGTGAGGAGCCGTCCGACGAGCTCATCGGCCGCATGACGGGCGGGGCGGGTCCGGACAGCTTCACGGCGGTGGCGACGGTGTACGACGACGGCAACACACGCGTGGGGGTGGCCGAGACGGCCGACCACTTCTACTGCATCCGATTCGACACATCTTAGACAGACGCACAGACAGACAGACAGGCAGACAGACGCAGACGGACGGACGGACGGACGGAAGGACGGACGGACAGATATACAGAAATGGATGCTCTGGCTGCTTTGGGTGGGCTGGGTCTTAGTCGATGTGGCTGGTTAGTGAGTAGGTAGGTCATCGCTCGTTTTGGCTCCTGGTGGGTGACCATGAGTAGCGAGCCAGGGAGGCGGCACACCACAGCACACCACAGCACAGCACACCACGGACGTGCGTAATTTTCCAATAATCTGGCTGTCTACGTGTCTGTGCGGCTGGCCGTAGCTTGAGTAGACGAGGCCGTCGAGGCGGCCCTGGTTTTTCGCGTGTGTGCATAGCTAGGTGCGATGTGGCTTTTCTGGACAAAGTGAGCGGTTTCGGCAAGTGGTTGCGGGCAATGAGTGAGACTTGCCCTTGTTCTTGTGCGGCTCTCTTGTCGTGGCCAGCACAGCCGCGGGGAGAGGGACGGAGGAGAAGTAGGCAGGGTCACACGACGTGCCCAAACCGCTGATGCCGCTAATGCTTGCTTTTGGAAAGTAGTTGAGAGAGACAGACGTCTTGTGTGTGTAAAGATGCGACCGACCCTTTCTCCTTCTGTAGCTAGATGTACGTGTCGCCGTGCTTCACACTGTCCACGTGGATCTGTGTCGACGCATCGAATATTGATGGACAGTGCCACGAATCAACAGTCCAGGGGGGCGCTAGGTTTCAAACCTCAGGGTTTCATACCCTTAACCCCAGAACCCTGTTCTTCTCCTCCGCCGTCCACCCCTACACTGCCTGCGAGTGGAAAGCCCTTTCTCTCTCCCGATGCCGAACTGATTTAGAGCAATTTGCTCTTGCAATGGAGCCTTCGAGTCAGTACGAGTCTCTGCGTCCGTCCATCCCCGAACCCTCGACGGGCGCAGAGGTCGTGCCGCTCCTCGACGCGCTCAGGACGAGAGACGATGCCTACCAGGACCTCCAGCGGCTGCAGCAGGAGGCCAGGAAGCAACTGGAGGACGACAGGAGGAATGAAGCCGACGCATTACAGAGGGTGAGTTTGGGGGATGGGATGAGAAAGGGCTCCCAATGGATGCATGCCGCTCTGCCGGTGACGCTGTGTGTGTTGTCTGCTCTGCAGAGCCGGCAGCACTTTGCCGAGGGCGTGAGGCACCATGCGGGGCTGCTGGACAACCAGGTCAGTCATCCATCAGTGTCACTTGGTGTGTATTGTTGTGTGGTGTGGTGTGTGATGCATCCATCATTCAATTCAGGAGTTGGCGAGTCAGTATGCCGTAAAGGAGCTGGAGATGCAGAACACCAAACTGCTCGAGCAGCTCACTGTCAGCTGACAAAGCATGCACACCATGAATGCCTCTCAATCATCACACACACGCGCACCATGCATTGATTGACTGACAGGCTGCCCAGACGAAGGAAGGCCTCTCCCAGGCCAACAACCAGCTCCTCACGTAGGCGGCAACACATCAACACGCGTGTGTGAATGCGGTGTGATGTGATGTGTGGTCCCGTCCCTCTCTCACTGCCTGGCTGCAATCAGTGACGAGAACCGCCGTTTGGCGCTGCACGCTGTCCGCGGGACGGCGCTGGCCGACAACCTCCACACCAACCTGCACGTCACCTGCCTCGCATGCCATAGCCTGCAGGAAGATCTCAGGGTACCCCCTGCACCCCCACCACACACACACACTCTCACCACACACAGGTGAATGTGTGTATGTATGTGTATGTGTATGTGTGTGTGTTAGGTGTCAGATCGCATTCGTTCTAGCATGAGTGAGCAGCTGAAGGGTCAGCAGGATGCCGTCGCCAAGCTGCAGGAGGAGAAGGCCCGGCTGCTCCTCGACGAGCGCCTGGCGCGGGATAGGGAGCAGGCCAGGTATGACAAGCTGCGAAGCGAGATCGACGCACTGCACAGACAGATCAACCAACTCAATAAGGTAGGTGAGAGTGAGACCCACTCGAGGAGAAATGGAGAGGAGCATGCCTCAAGTGGATACGTGTCTGCAGGATTTGGAGGCGTCAAGGCAGCAGCGGCTGTCTTTGCAGGACAAGCTCAGCAGCACGGAAGCCGACAAGGCCAAAGTGTAAGTCACCACACGCACACACACAGACACACAGACAGACAGACAGACAGACAGAGAGCAAGCGCACCATCCACGCGGCTCATCTCTTGTCTGTCCGCCTGTGTTGTCTGGGCTGCAGTGAGGCTGAGTTGGATGGCGAGAAGCGCCGTGGTCAGCAGCTGAGGATGGACAAGGACCAAATGGAGAGGGAACTCAGAGCAGAAATCGCCATCAAACACACCGACGTACGCCACCCCACCACAGCAACCAACAGCACCCTCTCACCATTACGCCCCTCCCTCTGTCTGTCTGTGTGAGCACAGGTGGCGCGTTACCAGGAGTTGTCGCGCAGTTACCAGGAGCAGCTTGAGCAGCGCCTCACGATCGAGTGGCAGCTGAGGGCGGAGATACACGAGCTCAAAGCCAAAGTCGAGGAACTCCGCACAGACAAGTGACTACACAGCAAGTACCCCAGACTCACGCAACCACCTTTGTGTGTGTGTGTGTGTGCGTGTGTGTGTGTGCAGGGAAGCGTTGGAAAAGGCCCTGGGTCGCAAGGAGTGCGACCTCAAGTGTGCGCTTGACGAGATAGAGCGGCTCAAGGCGCTTCTCGGCCAGCAGAAGCAGCCCATCGTCATCAAGGCCCCCGAGGTGCAGACCGACACACGTGTCAGCACCGTCAAGACCACCATCAACACGTACGCACACGCAACCTTGGATGCCTGGAGGAAGGAAGGAAGCACCAAGTGTGTTGTGTGGCGGGTTGGGATTTGCAGGCAAGAGGGCGACATCGGTGCTCGTCAGGCCGAGTTGGATTTGTTGAGGGCCCAGTTGAAGGCCAAGGACGATGAGCTGCAGCGGCTGGTGCAGGAAACAAACGCCAAACAGGTGTGTTGGGATGTGGTTGATCGATGGTGAGGCCCTGGCCGCCCATTCTGTTGTGTGTGTGCAGATGCGGCTGTTGGCGCTCATCGGCACGCGTCAGAGTGAGCTATCCCAGTGCCGCCAAATGGTCATGAGCAAAGCATTCCAAAAGTGAGACAGCATGAGAGCACACAACACGTGACACGCCATTTCCGTCACCCCACCCTCTGTCTTTCCGCGCCTACCTGTGTGCAGCTGGCGTGCGACCACCGAGCCGTCCCCTCCAGCCCCTCCCCCTGCCCGCCCCACGACGCCCCCGGCAGCCCCTCTCCCCGCCACACGCCCCCAGCACACGTCTACCGCAGACCTCCCTCGCACACCCACGGGCGCACGACACACACAAACGTCACCAAAGGCACCCCCACCACCACCAGTCCAGCAGCAGCGGCTGGAGGCCCCTTCGCGCAGTGTCGTCACGGCAGAGGAGATGGGCGCCATCGTCGGCAGGACGGTCGACCGATACGACCGTGCACTGCGCGAGAGGCGTGTGGCGGCGCGGTGGCTGCGGCTGGCGTGGCGTGGGATGCGGCGGCGGTGGGAGGCCCTCATGGCGGGGGAGGTGCTGCGTGAGCAGGAGGTCGAGGCGCGGATGTTTCTCAGGGGGGGAGAGGGAGAGGGGGTGGGTGATGAGTTTGCTGCGGCGAGGCAGGCGGTGCAGCGGCTGTGTGTGGAGCTGCGATACCGGATTACCAAGTATTTCCTGCACTTCTATCGCGATGACGGGGAATCCATAGACATCTCACAGGTACAGACAGACACACAGACAAGCGGCCAAAATGCTCACGTGACGTGGTAAGTGTGTGTCTTGCCTGTCAGCTGCCTGGAGCGATAGAGGGCAACACCGCCCTGTTGTGCGAGTCGATGAAGCTCACCCGGCAGCACTTCGGCCGCCTATTCCACGCCCTCCTCTTCACCTACCAGAAGCTGCGCCTCCTCGGCGGAGAGCTCTCCCTGCCCGAATCAGACCACCACCCAGCAATCACAGCAGACGAGAGCACCGCCACAGCAACCGTGGAGTCGGCCGCACACCGCCTGGTGCGCAATCTGCTGGCGGGTCGTCATGGCGTGGGTGTGGTGGCTGTGGAGGGGCCCGACGGGCCGGTGCCCTTCTACTTGTGGGAGAGGCGACTCAGGCAGGCTGTCGGGGCCGTCAGGGGCGCCAAGTGGCCACAGCCGCCAGCAAAGGAGGACAGAGGGGTGGCGGCCAAGGCAAAGGCAAAGGCGAAGACCACTGGGAGTCCTCCCAAACCCAAGACAATCAGGTACACACACAGACGGGGGGAGATGGCCACATCGCTGTGGATGGATGGATGCGTGGCTGTGTTGATGTACTGTGTGTCCCGCTGAACAGTCCTCCCAAGTCGCCCCAAGCTGCCCACCCCGGCCCGCTGCCGGCGTTGCGCGTGCCGTACTCGTGTCGAGCGGTGCACCAGTGGGTGGAGCAGTGCGCACAGCGACTCGACAACACACTCCCCTACACCGCTGACGAGGCAAGAGACAGCCAGCAACCAATGCAACCAAACAACTTTCACTCTTCATTCACTGCAATGCGTTGCGTGTTGTGTGGCGTGTGTCAACCAACGTGTGTGTCAGGTTCCCCGTTTCTGCGGGGATGTGCTGAAGGTGCGTGTGGCGTCTGGTCTGACTGAGGATGAGGGCGGCGACACGAGGGCGCGGGAGCTTCTGGAGACGCTCTTCTGCGACGCGCTCACCATCTACATGAGCAAGTGGCGGGCAGGGGGTGGGGGCAGGGGGGCAGACAGACAGCAGCAGAGGGATGACTGAGTGAGTGAATGAGCAATGGATGGATGGATGGAGGATTGTGGGTGTGGCAGGGCAGAGGGACTCAGTGGGTGAAGGATATATATTGGATTCACAGACACATTTGTGAATGCGCACATCGGTGTGAAGCTTCCCGCTGCTTGGCTGTGGGTCAATATGAGTTCGATTCGACCAGACAGACAGACAAAGGCAGAGAGGGGCCAACCGTCATGGGCACACGCACGCACGCACGGGCGGACGGACAAAACTCCTGTACTAATAAACCTAGCTACATGTGTATCTGTCCCGTAGGTCCAAATTAGACATCCCCACCATCCATCCATCCATCCATCTCTGTCTCTGTCGCTGTCCTTCATCGCCTTTGTGCTGGCGGTGTGGTCTGGGGCCATGAAGGCACCTCACAAACTCTCATAGAACGGTCCTAAATTTCACACGTGCGTCAGACAAACAGACAGACAAACACGCACATACGCATAGTCTGGTAGGCAGGCAGGCAGAATTGAAACACAACCAGCCGCCCGCACGTGTCCACGTGTGTCGCGTGTCCCGCCCGCTGGTAAACACACAGATGGAATGAACGTGACGCAACCACAATTAAGGCAAGGCAAGGCAAGGCATGCAGCCTGCCGAGAGACGACAACCAAATACACATGCAGACACTGGCTGGCTGGATCGATCACCGCTACACATCACATGTCGTCGCATCAATCAACTGACAAATCATCCACCAGCACTCATTCACTCACTGACAACTAACCACAACCCATTCTCGCGCGCGCTGCGTCGTTGGACAGATGAGACAACGGCCTGCTCAATCCCCTTGTCAGTCAGTCAGCAAAGAGCCGCTTAGCAAAGAGCCGCTTAGCTGACTCTTTGTGAGGGGTGTGATAGGTCGACCACACCCGTCTTGCTGATCCAGTAGTTGAGGAACAGCAGGGCTCTTGACGTGTGGTAGCTGCTCTTCCACTCGTGCGACAGGCGCTTCTTGTCCAGCACCACCTTGCCGGTCTCGTCGGTCTCCTCCCACCACTCGCCCACCGTCTCGCTCACTCTCTGGTACTTTTCGATGTACTCGACCATGCCCAGCAGCCGCCTCAGGTGCTCGACATCGCCCGTCTCGACGTACATGTTCCAGAGGCCCGGGAGCGCCTCGGCCTGCACCCACCAGATCTTGGTGGTGTCCTTCTGCGCAGGGTTGGCGATGACAAAGGTGTTGTAGAAGCCGCCTCTCTCGGCGTCGTAGGCCTCTTTGCTGTGGTACTCCCCGACTTTAAGGAGGGCTTCCCTGAGGCCCTCGTACTCTCTGTGGATGAGGCGGGCGCTGTCGAGCAAGAGGCAGGAGACCTCGAAGCAGTGCCCGTAGACGCCGTAGGTGTTGGAACTGGCGGGGGTCCAGTCGTCGTTCATGTACTCGATGCCTGCACCATTGGCAGAACACATACCAAACACACACGAGCGGACAAGTGGTCATCCTGTGTGTCTTACAGTACTCGCCCGCGAGAATATGGTCCAAGTGGATGGCATAAAGCTCGTCGACCGAGGCCAAAACGTCCGCGTCTCCCGTGAGCACATAGAGCTGCGCGAAAGCCTCAAGTAGGTGTAAGTGGGTGTCGAGGCCCTTACACCGCCCACACATAGTGTCCTTGTAGCCGCCATGTGTGGGCTCCGCGAATTCGGTCCTCAGGGTGCGGTAGACGGCCATGGCGAGCGTCTCGGCCTGCTCTGCAAGAT
Organism: Vitrella brassicaformis; assembly: GCA_001179505.1. Taxonomy (NCBI): domain Eukaryota; family Vitrellaceae; genus Vitrella; species Vitrella brassicaformis. The sequence continues at coordinate 173,493 of CDMY01000347.1, read as the reverse complement.
CGCTGAATCGGAGCTTGAAGGCCATGGCAAACGCTGAGAGGCCATAAATCGCAAAGGCATTCTCGTAGACCTTCTTTGCCGGGCTGACAGGGTTGCCATCTGCAGACATCTGCAGGTCGACCCACACAACAGGAAGGGCAAGTGCATGGCGTGTGCTTCTGGGAGGTGGGCGTCAAGCGACATGCCCGCACCATTTAGTTGAAGAATTTGGCGTCATCGTCCCAAAAACTGTCGCGCATAAACTCCATCTGCCGCTTCATCAGATTGGCCACCTCGTCGGTCCGCCTCTCCGCCCTCATCGCGTACGCCGTCGAGAAAGTCCAAAGGTGCCTGGCCTGCTGCTGCAGATACTTGTTGCTGTTCTCCTTGCCAACGCCGTTCTCGTCGATCTCTCCGTAGAAGCTGCCCGGTTTGTCTATCGGTCCGTCCGGCCCAAACTGGAGCCAGAAGTCGAGCAGCTCGTTTTCCATGTCCACTGTCTTGTTGTATATCGCCCGGATCAGGTCGATGGCAGCGTCGGTGGTGTTGGCGCCGGGCAGCTGGGCGCAGGCGGGCGAGAGGAGGAGGAGGAGCAGCAGGACGACGGCGGCGAACGAGAGGGCCATCAATATGCGCCACAAGGAAACCCTACTATACCTCACAAATAATCACGCTGGAATGCTGCGGCTGCTGGTAGACGGGATATGTGCGGAAGACAAAGGACAGCTCTCTCCATCCAGCCGCTCTCGAGAAGGATTCCGCGAGATAGACACCTCCCTTCAGATTATTGAATACTATTTCGGCCGCTGCAACCTGTAAATCTGTAGTGACAGAGATGATATTTGCTGACAGACAGGTGCATCCCACTCCACACGCCTTGATGGTCTGTCTTAAGCTGGTGTGTCACGGTCCGCACAGCATCCATCCCCACTGCTCTGACGAGACACACCTCCACCTATCGACCAGCGGAGGTGTGTCGCCATCTCGAGAGATCGGGACGCATGCGTGTGCGGACAGACCGACAGACACACACACACCGAAAGGCCCGCCCGCACACCCACCTCAAATATCTACCTCAGCTTACAATACACACTCCCAGATGCCGACCGAGGCACACGACAGGACACAACCAACCAACCAGAAAGAAGAGGGCCCACAATGAGAAATTCGACAAATAGGCCACACCACATATCTCTCCGCTCGCTCCACGTCACTCACGTCACGGGAGGTGCTCGACAAGCTTGCTGGGCGTGTGCTGGTCGTCTACACCGATCCCCCCAGCGCCAGGCAGCGTAAGGGACGACTGCCGCAGCCCGGAGCCGGCTTGGCGAGCCACCACAGGGGCGGATGGGCCGGCCGGGAGACCTACCACCTCCTTGACCGTGTCATCGATCTCCTCGCCGAGTGCGCGTGATGAGAGGCTGTTCATGGCCTCCTCTATCGACTTGCCCTCATAGAGCACCTGCGTATGGGTGGATGGATGGATGATGGGTGAGTTGGTGTGCGCTAGTACCTTGTAGACTTCTTCAGCGATGGGCATTTCGATGTTGTACTTCTTCACCATCTGCATCAGCGACTTGGCCGTGTTGACGCCCTCGGCCACCTGACACACACACACCATGAACGGTATGGGGGGGCATGGCACACACACACACACACATACAGAGAGAGAGAGAGAGAGAGATGCCCCGTGTGTCCCGTTTGTTTCTCTTTGCTGCTGGCCTGCCCGGCTGTGTAAGGGTTAGTTACTTACCATCTTCATGGACTTGATGACGTCCTCCAGCTTCTCCCCCTGGGCAAGCCGATTGCCCACCTAACACACGCAACACAAACACGTGTGACTGACATGGCTTCCGCCCCTCCCTCCTAGTACCCTCTCTCTCTCTTTCTCACCTGCCAGTTCCTCGATAGGTTGCCCGTGCAGGTGAGCACCAGGTCGCCGACGCCGGCCAGGCCGCTGATGGTCAGGGGATTTGCCCCCTTGATCACCGCCAGACGCGCTATCTCCGCCAGCCCGCGGGTGATCATCGCCGCACGACCGTCGAAGCCGAAGTCACACCCGTCACACGCACCGGCTGCTATCGCTACAAAACACACACACACACGCGCCCACACAGGAATGGGATGTGCTCATTCATCATGCTAGCAGCAGGCAGGCGCTCTCTGCGCACCGTATACGTTCTTGATGGCGCCGCAGATTTCGACGCCGATGACGTCTGTGGACCTGTATGCTCGGAAGAGCTTGTCTGACACGTAGTACTGCGCCAGCTTGGCGATGGCGGGGTCGCGGGCGGCGATGGTGACGCTGGTCGGCTTGCCGTTGATGACCTCCTTGGCGAAGGAGGGGCCGGACAGCACCACGATGTAGCGGTGATACTTGCCCGGCAGCTCATACTCCATTATCTCAAACGGGGTCAACAGCCTGATACCATCAACCACACACACACAAACACACACAACGCAATGACGCGGTCCTCTCTGTTTCCGCTGTGTGTGAGTAGATCGATGGCAGATGCTTACGTGTCGTTCTCAATGCCCTTTGAGCAGCATATGAGCGGCACACCGACAGGCAGGACACTCATGTGCTCCAAAAGGAAGCCCCTGAAGTAGGCCGTCGGCACAGCCAGCAGCACCACCGCCACGCCGCTCACAGCCTCCGCCACCGAGCTGGTGGCCTTGATCTTCTCGCTCAGGTTCTGACCCGCCAGGTACTTGGGGTTCTCATGCCGCTCGTTGATGGACTCTATCACGGCCTTGTCGCGCATCCACAGCCGCACCTGAGTGCCCTGCCGGGCGAGCAGCTGCGACAAAGCTGTCCCGAACGAGCCGCCTCCCAGAACGGCTGCGCATCGTGTGGTGAGGGCGGCGGGGTGGGGCGGCAGTGAGGCAGCCTCCTCCTTGGTGGTGCCTGAGGCTGGGCCGTTACCTCTCGATGAATCTGCGGCGCTGGACATGATGAGGACGACCAGCAATCACACCAAACGAAGGAAACCAGAAAGGGAAAGGTTCAGAGAGAGCGACCCTGCGAGCTCAGCTGCGAGAGGAGGCGAAACAAAAAGGAAAACGGGACCGCCACACGGCACTCAGCTGACATCATGACGTAGCTGACGGCAGATCCCGTCAACCAGAGAACCGAAGAATGCAACTCGGCGGTGGTTTGTCTGCCTCGCTGGCGCGAAGCGCCTCAGCGGGACGGCAGGCGGCACACGCCACCCCATCGGCACCCACAGCGGCGTTACGAGGCCGGTCTGTCGGCTCTGTCGTTCTCAACTCATGCGGCTCGATGATGACGGCCTCGAGAGGGCTCTGCCGACGACAGCAGCAGGCGCAATGGCCGTGTTTCCACCCCAGGGGCTCTCGCTCGGCCGCCCCGTCCTCCCTTGCCACCTTCACTCGAGTGCTGATCTCCTCCCCCTCTGGACCGATGCCGGCCTCTTACCGCTCGTTTGTGACGGCCAGCCGTCCGCTGCTGCAGTCGCCATACTCGGCATCGTCTCCGCTTCTGCGTGAGCGTGACGGCGGGGAGCGGCTGATGCAGCGTATCAAGCGGTTGAGGCTGTTCAAGCGCAAGCACAACACGCCGGTGCCCTTTGTGTTGGTGACGATCATGCTGTCCTCGGCGGGGATGACTATGGCCTTCACGCCCCTCTACGACCTATTCTGCCAGACCACCGGCTACGACGGCACCACACAAGTCCACAAGGATTACGCACCGCCGCCAAACCCAACATGTGTGTAACCACACACGCGCACACACATCGATGCGGAAGGCAGGCAGGCAGGCAGGCAGCTTATGTATGTGTGCGTGTGCGCGTGTGTGTGCGTGTGTGTGTGTATGGTCCCCCCACCCACCAGCCAAGGCGTCCAAGAAGCTGCTGACTGTGGACTTTGTGGCGACGCTGGGCGGCGATTTCCCGTGGGAGTTCAAACCCTGCCAGAAGCGGATTGTCGTCACGCCGGGCGAGACGGCCCTGGCATTCTTCAAGGCCAAAAACCTCACCAACGAACCACTCATCGGTCGGTACGAGAGCAACAGACAGACAGGGGGGGAGGGAGGGAGGGAGGGAGGGAGCTGGATGGATGGATGGATGGCCGGTGTGTGTGTGTGTGTGTGTGTAGGCATGTCGCTGTATAGCTGCATGCCGCCCGAGATTGGCATCTACTTCAACAAAATCCAGTGCTTCTGCTTTGAGGAACAGCTGCTCAACCCAGGTACGGTACCCAAACCACACACACACACACACAAACACACACACACACACACAGAGAGAGAGAGAGAGAGAGATGTGTGTGGGACCAGGTGAGGAGATCGACATGCCGGTGTTTTTCTTCATCGACCCCGAGATCATGGAGGACCCTCGGCTTGACGTGGTCGAGAACATCACCCTCAGCTACATCTTCTACAGCTCCGAGTCGGAAGTGCCGCCCGAATACGCACACCTGCAGCTCGGTGAGGCAGTGAGTGAGTGAGCCATCCAGGCCAGGCAGCATATACACGGTGCAACACACAGCACAGCCACACACAATACCGCAGCTGTAATGTCTGTGCTGTATTGTGTGTGGTTGGCTGCAGCCCAGCGGACTGACAAGGTGCCGCTCACGCCAGAGGTGGAAGTGTAACAAAATGAATGGCTGACTGTCCGGTTGGGAGCGATTTGCCGGCAATGAACTCATTTGGTGCAGTGAAGTCAGCGACGATTGATGTATTACTGTGTGTATGTGTGTGTGCGGCGGTCATCGGTGTGTGTATGTGTGTGGATGAGATGAGATGAGGCAGAGAGATAAGAGGCTCGATTTGCCTTGAGTGTAGTCGTGTGTGTGAGTGGTGGCTGTCAGTCGACTCGGACTACGAAACCTCAATGCACCAGAGGATCAGAGCATTTGTTTGTACGTCAGTGTTGATGTCATGCAAAGGGCGTGTTTGGCTGGTGCTGTCCCTCAACGGCGCGGCGCACAGGGATACTGTCCCCTCGACGGTGAGCAACACCTCCTCTCGATGGAGAGATCGACAAGAGGTAGTCCTCACAGTGGAAGGAAGAATGCCCCTGTGCAACCACAGCCCCCGCATCGACCGGACCCATCAACATGGCTAGGCCACATAAGACGAACCGAAAAAGGCATGCACAAGAGTCCGCCAGCAACAGGCGCTTGGCTGACCAGCGCGACAACCAAAAAGCCCTTGTGTTCAGACAGACACGCCATCCTCTCGACCCGCTCCGCTCAGCCTCCGTCAGGCGTATGTTCATCATCCCGCTGCCTCAGATACCCCTGCACACGCGCCCGCAGACACCGCTCCTCCCCATTCGGCCGATGCAAAAAGATCTCCACACTCGAAAACCGCGGCCGCCTCTCCACATCTCCCGTCACGACGTGCGTCCACATCAGCTGGACTTGCTGAACGCCCCTGCAGATGGCCGCCCGCATGTGCACAACGACAGGCGTGAGAGCGGAGATGGCCCTGACGGCTCGCGAGATGGCCACGTACGCGACAAGGGTCAGCAGCGCCATGTCGAATGCATCGAGGCGGCTGCAGGATCTGTTGACGAACCATCGAACAAGAGCGACGAGCTCCCCGAGATCTCTGTGCAGGATGCCGCGGGTGGAGAGGCCGTACTTGCGGCGCCGTAGATACTCGCAGGCGTACAGCCACAAGGCGACGCCGAGGACGCGGCGCAAGAGATAGCGAGATGAGAGATGGGGTAGCAGGGTGGGACGAGAACCATTTTGCTTCGCTGGTGCTGGGCTGCAGTTCACCGACGAGATATGCATGACAGGGAGGCCATCATCTAGTCAAGGGGCTCCACCCATTCATCATTGTTTCACGGCACCTGTAAACATTCACTCTGTGAATGGAAATGACGGCAGAGAAGGTTGCTGACGAGGTGGTGGAGCTGCTCAGATCCAAGCCGCCCAGGCCGCCGCCTGGCCGTCATCCTGACGCTGTGAGTGAGCCTGCAGTGAATTGAGGATGCGTCCACCTAGCTGTGGTGGTTGCCTGTGCTGTGCCGCACTGCAGGCGATGTTGCATGCGCATCACCTGTCGAATCGCATGGATGTCTTCGAGGCCACCCTGACCAACATGCAGTACAACAACATCCACACACACAAACAGGTCGGCCACACAACGGGGCAGGCCCTGGGGCGGATGGAATGAATGGATGGATGGACCATGGCCGTTTTGTGCAGGAAGTGGCAGCACTGAGAAGTCGTGTTGAGGAGCTGGAGCAGCAGCTGGCCCGCGTGCAAAGAAGCGACGAAACCACCCCACCCACATACACAGCAGACACAGAGGTACCTACCTGCACGTACAGCACCACATGGCCGACCATTCTCTCTTGCACCTTTCGTTGCATGACGGACATTGTGCCTGCAGGCCTACTCGTGTATCGATAGCCGTGTGACAGACCTGGTGGCCCGTCTGGCCGCCCTCCAAGACAAACAAAACGAGATCGATAAGGTGCGGAACACATGAATTCTCTCTCTGTCTCTCTCTCTGTGAGCGTGTCTCTCTGTCAGGTTTTGAGTGACATCCGTGAGCAGCAGCATTGCCAGCAGGCGGAGAGCAGTGCCATCCGCGCGCTCCTGCAGCTCATCATCGACATCACACCACCCAACACACACAACCATCACCACCAGCAGCAACAGCATCAGCAGGAGCCCGCGAGGGCCCCCTCGCCCTCAGCGTCATGCCACGCCAGTTCCGTCGTGTCGTCTGTGCATTCTTCTGACGTTATTGACCGGCCGGCCCCTCCACCCCTTCCTCCCCCTCCCCCTCCACCGCCCCCTCCGCCCCCTCCCACCCCACCACCGGCAGCCAAATCATCGTCTGCAGGTGACGTCCACATCGGTCGGCCTTTGCTCGGCAGGGGGAGTGGTCTGGGAAGGGGTCTCGGCATCCCAACACATCAGCAATGTACACCGACTGCATCGTTTCCCAGCCAGTCCGGGTGCGTACGTCCTCTCAGATAAGATGGAGACGGGTGATTGTTTCTCTGTTTGTTTTGATTGCAGATGGCTGACTTCGGTCGCTTCGATGGTTGACGGCTCATGTGGTGGGGCAGAGCAGCAGCCTCCGAGTATGGGCGTGGTGGGTGTCAAGGGCATACTGACGCAGTGGGTGGAGGGGCAGATGGGCGTCAAAGGCACGCTGAAGACGCTATACAAGTGAATGAGTGGGAGGACGGAAGGGTAGTCAATGTGTGGGCGTATTTCATGTGTGTATGGATGCCATGCCTCTCGTGTTTTCTGCCCCTCATCTCATCAGGGGTTCCAATGACAACTTCGCCTTCTCAAACATGGCTGGCGGGCCCGGTGGCGTTGTGTGGTGTGGGGCGCGAGACCGGTTTCCTGTTCTGTGTGTCTCTTGGCGTCCCTTCCCCTTCCCTATGCAGGCCACTTCGCCCCGTCTGCCCTCACACAGCCGCTGGTGCTGCTCCTCACACTCGAGACCGACCTCTACCACCTCGCCGCCCTCATCCACCCGACCCCCACGCAAACAGACACAGACACACACTCAGGCGGCCAATCCGCCGTCATGGTGACATTCAGCCACATCCAGCCGGCGATGGATGTGACGACCCTCGACACGGCGACATACCCCATTGCGGTGTGTGGTGCTGGGGGGCCGCTGCGTGTGGGTGATGCCTTGGAGGTGGGTCAAGGTGGCGACGTGCGGGCTGTGCGGTTTGAGGTGGCCTGGGGTGAGGAGAGGGGCGTCAAGGGGTGGGTGATGGCGGAGGATGTGGAGGTATTTCAGCACGTGGTAACACAGGATTTGTGACCGACTGACTAACGGCGTGTGCATTGCATTGCGTGTGGACGGACGGATTGGATGCCTGTGTGTTGTTGACAAATCGTTCACGAAACACTCACTTGTTTATCTATCGAGTGCATCCATCACGCGCTGTCCACTCAATAAACAAACACCACCGACAAACAAAACGGACACCGGCACACTTGCTACCCCCTACTCAATGAGTCTGATCTTCCCTCCCTCCTCGAGAAGAGCCCAATTACAGCCTTGGCCACATGGTGCGCATCTGTGGGCTCTGCCGCCCGCCGCCTGCCCTCCTCAACTTGCTCAGGGGTCGCCTTGCCGACCTTGACGTAGTACTCAAATATGACGTCCAGACAGCCCTTCCCTGATCCACCGACACGCACACACACACACACACATATGGAACACCAAAACAATCGCCTTTCCCACGTCGGCTCCTCTGTGTGGTGTGCAGGTACGTACCTGTCTTGGTGTTGAATTCTGGATGGCCCTGCACTGTGATAGCGAAGGGCGGGCTCCCATAGGCCACTCCTATAACCGGACAGGCCTCCGTCCCTCCCAGCGACACGCCAACACTGGGCGCCTCCACGACGACATCGTCATGGGAATACAGCAGGCTGATCTCGCCACCTGACGCATTATCCTTCACAAGAGGAAGAGGGAGGGCGGCCGGGGCGGTGTTAATGAGGGGGGTGGTGATTCGTGAGAACTGCGTGCCCATTGGATTCTTCTTCACTCGGCCGCCGAGGGCCTGGGCGGCCAGCTGGTGGCCGAAGCACACACCAAGGAATGGGGTGCGGTCGGCGTGGAGCTTCTGTATCTGCAGCAAGGGAGGGGGATGCAGCGCGGTGGACGGACAACACACCACACAGATCAACCATCCACTCGGCTGTGTGTCGTTCTGTCTGTGTGTGTGATGTGTGGAGTGGCTCACTCACCACACGAGCCAGCTCTTCTATCCACGGCTCCTTATCGTAGGCGCTGTTCAACGAGCCGGGGATAATGAAGCCTGACACAGACACACGCACACACACACACACACGCACGTACCACAGTCCTTTTTGTCACATGGGCTGGTACCATCGTATTGCTGCCACGTGTGCTGCGCGGGCCACTCCATCTTCTTGGCGTCAAAGGCGTCCATGCAGAGGATTGTTGAGCCATCCATGGCATCCTCCAGCCACTCCCGAAACATATCCACGATGTGCACACCATAGACCTGCACCAAAGGATGCATTTCTCCTGCATGATCTCTGTCATGCATCGGCAGATGCTGCTCACCTGGTCATCCTCGGTGACGAGCAGCGCCACCCTGAGCCTCGGCTTGTCCACCACAGCCTTCTCCATGTGCAGATAAACGCCTCAAAATGTCAACAGATCAACACAAGACCATTCAACGTGAACAGATGCGCAAGCCGCACCAGCAGGGCCCCTTGGACTTCGTTGTTCAGCCCCTTTTCTTTCGAATTCGACCCAAAGCTTGCAACCAGCGCCTGGGAAGCGAAGGAAAAGGAGGAAGAGCAGCCCTCAGTCGCTCAGTGAAGCTGACTGAGGCACTGCTCCTGTTTTTCCAAGAAACCAATCACACGACAGTCCCAAAGGCAAGAAGCAAACACACAACTATGACCCACCTGAAAGGAAGACAGTCATCACATCACAGGCGTCTGTCTGTGTGTTTCAGGCAGACAGCGAGGCACCAGATGGGACTCCATTGGAAGCCTCGCGGATGGGGCGAGATCGCCGTGTCCGCGAGGGTGTTCATGTGTCTCTTCCCGGCCGTCCTCGTGGGCATTGTCTGGTCCGCCAAGCGAAGGCGGCGCCTACAGTGGGGCCTATCGCGCCTCATTCTCACCGGCCGGCCGGGCGGCCTCAAGGACCCCTTTCTCTTCTCGCCCTTCATCCAGCCGCACCACCTGCTGGTGCTGCGGGCCTTCACGCTCGTCTGGACGGTCAACGTCTGGTGCGTCATGTTCTCCCGCACACCACGGTTCGTGCCGCCCTTCCCTCTGTGGTCGTTCTACACCATCTGGACCTATGGCTTCCTGACGGTCATGACGGCCATGTTGACCCTCTACTCGCTGCTGCGGGTGGTCTGCCGGATGGCCCTCCGAGGCGCCTTCTGGAAGTGGTATCGGGTGATGCTCTGGATCATCTACCAGAAGCAGATGGCGGCAGCGGCGGTCGTTGCAGTTGTTTTCTGGGTACGTCAAGACGCACATCACATGGAGGGTGGCTGTGTGGCCCTGACGTAGGTGACGTGACTTGTCTGTGTCTGTCTGTCTGTCTGTCTGTGCGTGTGTGCGGTCGGTGTGTCAGACGTACATTTATCCGTTGAGCAGTCCGAGTGAGCGTCAGGAGTGGCTGGGGTTCCCCTCACTCAACCAGCACGGCCTCAACGTGGTCTTCCTCATGGCGGAGCTCCTGTGCAGCCGCGTGCCCATCCTCATGACCCACGTCTGGGCGACCATGTCGGTGGTGCTGCTCTATGGGTGGGCGATGATCCTGCGCTTCGGTGTCATTCCCTCGGTGCCCATCGACCTCTCAACCTCGGCGGCCACTGTGGTGCTGACGCTCATTCTCTTCAGCCATCTGGTCTTCCACGCCCTCTTTGCGGCCATCACGCGGCTGCGCGACATCGCCATTGACCCCACGTCGTTCCACTCTGCTCAGCAGAAGCTCTCGCCCTCTGTGCCCGGCTCGCCGTCCATCACGCCCTCAATGTCCTTCTACGAATATTTCACGACCCCTTATTTCTCCACAGACGTCTTCGCGGATGCCATCGACACCGAGAGCGACACCGACAGCAATGGCGGGGCTGGGATGCGGCTGAAGGTCCCGACCGACGCCAAGAAGGCCGAGCGAGCGCCGCTCTCGTCTGCGTGGAAAGAGAAGACGACTTTTTCTGCGACCATGGTCGGCTCGTAATGCATGGCTGTCGTTGTCTGTTGCGTGTTGTGTGTCTGGGTGGGGTCGGTGTTTTGTCAGGCGGTCGGTCGATGCAATGAATGTGTGTATTGGATTGGTATTATGTGGAATGGTCGGTTATTGCAACAGCCTAATGTTTATTGGTAGGCGGGGGAATTACATTGCATCGATGGATTATGGATGGTGGTAGCGCTCCGCTCTGTAGGTCTATCTATCGGCCGATCTGAGTCTGAGTGTGGCTGGCTGGCTGATGTCGTCTTGTTTTGCCACCACAAGCTCGTTGGTGAGCATGTCTGCGTGTGCAGTGGACGTGTGGTGTGGATGGACCGGATGAGCTCCGTGTGCTGCATGGAGCAGCAGACCCCATGCACACACGCATGTGCGGGTGTGGCTGGTACAGCCCAGCCAGCCACACTCAATCAATGGATTCTCGATTCGTGAAGTCAGTCAGATTCACACAAAATGGTCACTTAGTCACGGGGTCGTGTGGTGTCGTGTCGAGTCACACCCACCCAAGTCATCTCCGCCACGCCTCATCACTGCCTCGGCACCCACATGAACACAAGAATGAATGAGCCCTCTCAAAGACTCAGCTCCCCTTCTGTGCGTCCATGGCGAGAAGTGAGTTCTGTGCGTCCAGAACTGCGCTGGGCTCACAGAAATCACCGTCCGCCACCAGCCGCGAAGAAGAGAGAACCGAGAATGAGAACGTCGCAGACACAGACTTGCTTTCTCCCTCGTTTCGTCATGAACAAAGTGGTGCGTGTGATGTGTCCCGCTTCCACAGACGGTGACGGACTGCTAGCCCGATGCTGTTCCGAAAGGAGGGCAGCATCGGGCTCAGGCAGAGCCATCAGCGCCACTGGAAGCGGAACGCCAACACAACCAACACGGCAAGCAATCGGCAGTACACAACACAGAGAAACACAGGCGTCCAGCCAACTGTCTCGGGTGGTAGCCTTCGGCCCCCACAAAAAGCAAACATCGCTTGGCGTGAGATCAGACCTCGAAGCACCCCTCTGGATACTCCTCACCCCTGCACACACACACACACACACACACACACATACACACACACACGAACACAACAACAAACACAATGCCGAATCTGCTACGTGTCCCGGTCTCTTTCTGCCCGTGGCTGTGTTCACCTGCGCCTCTGAGAGGGTCCCTGCATGCCGTGGTCGTGTGGGACGAAAAATACCCTGGGGAAGAGGAACGCCATGGGGTGCCTCCGCTGCATGACCAGCTGCCCGCCGTCATCATCCAAGTCGCGGGGGGCGCTGGGCGGCGGGAAGGATGAACGGTGCTGCTGATTGGGGTACACTGAACGGACCAAGTGACAGACACGGGCATGCAATGAGTGGTGCTGTCATGTGTGATGTAGTTAGTGTCGCTTTCCGTACCACCAAAGAACGACCGCATGAAGTCGTCCACAACGCCGCGGGATGGAGGCTCCGACTGGTGCGGGGCCTGCCGAACCGACACAGATGACACACAACACATACGAGCTCATCTCATGACGCATCACTCTCTCTCGCTGTGTCTGCTTCACTTACCGCGGCCGGGTCCTCCCCCTCCCCTCCCCACCCCATGCCGCCAAATGGGAACCCAGGCACGCCACCGAGAGCATCGCCATCGTCCACTCCACCATTGCCGTCCTGATGACCGAAACCCAGGAGCCGGTCGAAGAGGGACGGGCCGAACATGCCGCCGAATATGCCGGCGTCGTCGTTGAACACACGGTTGAAGAAGCGGGAAGGGTCAGCAAACGCGTCAAAGTCCATGGCTGCCGAAGGTAAGCTGTTGTCGGACCCAAAGATGGAGAAGGATGACGGCGCATCTGACAGCGGCGCGTCGTCCCCGTCTGTCGTCTCCCTCGTGCACTCTACCTCTTCCTGAACGAGCAGAGCGCACACATGATGGCGACCCTGCTGGATTGGATGTGTCTGTGCCTGTCTTACCAGAGGCCTCCCAGGGCACCGTCTGAACACCCGCTTGATCGTCTCACACTTCCGACCGCTGCCGTCATTCCGGCTGAGAGCCAACAACACAACAGCATACAGGCCACGTGATTTGTCTCCCTGTCTGCCCTGGCTCACCACTGAGTGGATATCTGCGTCGAGTAGGTGCATCCGTCCCCCCCTCCCCCTCCGCCGCCATACTGCTGCTGGGTGGATGACGAGCTGTGCCAGTGGAAGCTCCGCTGCTGCTGGCGAGGCTTCTCGACGACAGCCTGAGGTTGCTCCTCCTGCTCCTGGGCAAGGAGCTCACCAGGATCATGCGAGTCGCCCATTCCTGACTCCTGCTTGGCCGCTAAGGGGAACTGAGGTCACTCACTTCAGAGATTCTATGAGAACGATGCAGTAAGAAAGGGAACGGTGTCTGTTGCCAATGCGAGCTCAAAGCTTCCGTCCTGTCCTGGGGCCGCAGCAGCTGCAGCCATGGCGCTCCCTTGCGCCGTCGAAGGGGGAGAAGGAAGACACAGACACACTCCGGTGGGCATTCCTTCTCCTTTGCTTTGTGTCTGCGCATGCTTGTGCAGGTTCTGCAGAAGTTTCAGCTGTACTCGGCGCATCGGAGTCCCCGGAAGGCGGTGGACGACCCGCTTCCGCACCGCCACTCACCAACCTCTCTCATCCTACCCCCGACGGGCCCTTTCCGCATCGCGCAAGACACCAAACAGCGATGGTCGCATCGATGGGCTCAAACAGGTCGGTATCCACCGGGCAGGATGGGCTGGGGCGGTCATTCAGTCATTTGAACCTGCCTGTCACATCTGCAGGTTCAAAAGGGGATGGCGAAGGCCTTGTGACGCCATGTTAGTTGTCATGGTATGCTCACAGGACAAACGTGGACGTCATGTGCGGACCTCTGTGATCACGTGTGTGTCCGCTACCCTTTGCCGGGTCACCGTGGCCGGCAGGCAGTGCGTGAGGGACTGATGGTTCTGTTCTGTGCCGGCTGATGTCAATATGGCACACACAAGCCAAACACACGGACATCCACCCCTCTCCTTGTCTGGTCAGGAGCGGCGTGCGGCCCATGCGAGCTCTGGAGGGCGGACGAGGGAACACAAGCGTGTGGCTTGTTTCCGGCGGCTTTTGATCAATGTGACCCTATCCATTGACCCAATGGAGCCTCACCAAATGGGTAAGACACAAGTAGCGCCCAGCCGCCGGTCATCACTGACTTCCACGTTTCGTGCAGGGCATATGTGGGTGCATACATGAGAGAGAAGGCCATGGGTAGCACTGCTCTCACTGCTCTTTTATCGGCTTTCGGTGGCTAATCTATCTATCGGCTGGCGCCCGGCCATGCCATCGCTGTGTGCCAGGTGTTGAGTAGGCGAGTTCGGTGTATGTGTGTCTGGACTGCTGATGTCAGTGAGTGAGAGTGAGAGTGAGGCGATGCGATTCTCGAGGCCATTCCTTGGAGTCCATGAAAGGATCCACTCGAGGCCATGCAGGTGACCTGCATCAGCATGCAAACACTCATGCAAGCAATCCATGGCATCAAATCATCCATTGCAAAGGTCAACAAGAATGCAAGCGTCTCGGTCCACAATGCTGCCTGGTAAAGCACAGAGGTTAACTGAAAGCCCTCTACAAACAGGCGCAAATGAAGTCAGCAGAGCTCCATTTGCGGTCGGCGGGGCGGCTCAAAGCGAACAGATCTCGTCAAAGTGCGCGGATTTCGCGCAATCTGACTTCAGCTATGGCAGCCGCCATCCTCTCCGCCCCTGCCTGCCTGCTATGGCCCTCGCTTGTCCGCAGAAAGCAAAATGAAGGTGAGGCGAGATTTTTGCGAGCTGAGACGGAGACAAGCCCGCGCTTAGAATCCACAGCGATTTTTCATATTTTCCGCCCGCATTTGACTTTCCAGCCTTGTTTCAGCCACAGATCCTCCGGTTCTTTTTCTTTTCGGCTGGTTATTGGCTTGTATTGTCCGCCGCATCTCCCTCTACCCCTCCCAACTCGTCCGACTTTCATCCGCCACTTTTTTCCTCCACCGCCGTGCCCCGGGCGAGGCCTCGTTTGGTGGTGCCCTGCCTTCTGCAGAGCGGCTGGCAGCTGCCTGACGCGTGCAGAGTGCGCACGCACCTTCTTCTCGCACAAACCGCCCTCCAACAGGTGAGTGCATTTGAGTGTGGCCTCGTGCATCATGTCTCTTGGGTGCGCTGATGGTGTGATGTATGGATGATATGTAAAGATGAATGCATTGGGCATTTCGATGCCGTGGGTGTCCTTATAGACCTCTCACGACGAAAAAAAGGGGAGAGAAGAGACAGATCAGATCAAATAATCCAATTCATTGTTGTCCCTTGCAGCTGACCAGGAAGTTTCACCACGACGACAACAACCGTGTGGTCGAAAAGAAGATTCGCACACAAAAGACATGAAGGTAGTTGTATACTTACGTGCGAATGCCTGCTGACTTTTTCAGCAGAAGAACACTTGTGTTTTCAGACAAATGCGGATCTTACGAGCAGTCAGCCATGTGATTGGGCTGTCATCAAGGGCTCCTCACATCGTGACGAACACTTGACATCTGTCCGTTTTGCCTTCTCTTTCAGCTCGGCGAGAGAAGTCTGGCTACACCGTTATCGGCCTTCTTTTCTCTCGGTGGCCGAGAAAGCAGGTCAGTAAGGTAGAAAAAAAAGGATAAAGCACATATTTGCTCATGTCTCCTCTATGTTTCCTCTCTTTCCCTTCGCACACATGGCCGCTTCGGCGGCCATCTACCCGCCCCAAGCTGCAGCAACACCGACTGGTATGTAACCCCGAATATGACATCCGTCAATACATGTGCAGACCTTTGTGGGTGGTGGCTGGCTGCATCGTGCAGTTGGCTGCTCCCCCTGGTCATCGCCGTCAGGAGCCCTCAAGTAAGCTCAAAACAAGTGCACCTTCAAACATACATTTGCAGACGTCTCTGTCTATGTCGCCGCCATGGCCCGCAAGACGGCCAGGAGGTAAGCTGGAGAGGATGTGGGCAGGGAGGGAGGGAGGGAGCCTGACTTACAGTGGGACATGGTATTTTCAGGCGTTGTTAGGATCCTCAGATGAGAGCACGTCAACGCCGAGCACTCCTAGCAGCACCACGTGTCCGCTGAGGTGCTTCGATTTACTCACTCGCTGTGCTGGGGCCTCTGACACCCACGAGCAGAGCAGCAGGGACCCCAGCACAACAGCGCATCGAGAGAAAGGGAATACTTCTTTGCTCAGGGGAATCATGTGGGTAACGTCTGACGGCACAATTGTCGGAAAGAATCGACACACTGCGCACCAGCGAGAGGAACAGCAGCACCTCAGCACACCAGCAGGCGCAGATGAAGGAGAACAACAGGTGCGTCAGGAGTTCATCGACCGCTTCCCATGGGGGTCTTTTCTGTGGGACAAGGGCGTATTCTGGGATGCAGGGCTGGAACCGGAGGTCGGGAAGGGGATGCAAGGTGGTGAGGTGTGGGGAGCTACTACGCTCGGGCTCTCTCCCTCTGAGCCCTCCGCGAGAAGTCGCGACACTGTGCAGGCGGCACAGAGCGATGAAGATGCTCAGTTCCCACCATGGGTGTACGCCCACGACAACGCCTGCATGTGAGTATTCACTCAGTGAGGAACTGCTGGTGTGGTGGAAAGAAGGAGATTGTGTTACTTCCTGTGTGGTGCTGTATAGATGTGCCAACAAGTACGCTGAAGTCACCGCCCACTACCGCCACGTCAAGCACCCCTGTGTGGTGTGCGGTCGCGCCTTCCGCTGCACCTTCAGCGAGAGGGGCAAATCTTTGGGCGAGGCGGATATGCACCGGTGCATTAACGACGCCGAGCAGCAGTGGCAGCGCTATAAGCGCCTCAGGCTGGAAGCTACTGTGGCTGCTCAGTGTGAGAAGAAGCGTCGTGACCGGGCCCAGTTCATACCGGATACGCTGAATGAGATTTCATCCGACAAAGTCATTCGCATCGATCTGCAGGCGCTCACCAACATTGCGCACCTTCTGCAGTTCCGCGATGACGACCGTCCCAACCCGGCAAATCCTCAAGACGCGCTGTGTGTGAGGGCGCTCACCTACTCCGAACGGTATCCCGAGCACCCGGTGATGGCCAAGTTCGACGGGACGCCACTGCAACTGGCCGCCATCCGGTGGGAGGACGAAACGGTTACCATCTGCATCCAATGCATGCGCCACTTGACGCGGCCGACAGTGAAGATGTGCCCGCGGCTCAGTTTGGCTAACGGTCTGTGGCGCGGCCCGATGGACTGCAAAGAGGTCAAGATCGTGACCGAGCGGACCGAAGGTGAGCTGCTGTTGGTGTTGAAGGCTATCCTCTTTCACTGCATCTACAAGCTGTACCCGGCGGGGGACGGTAGTGGTGTTGTCTTGGATGCAGACCGCCAGTTGGCTGTGTTTGGGACCGTGTTCGTTGTCCCGCAAGACATCGATCGGCTGCATCACGAGATTCAGACAATCCTGCCCCGTGACGTTCATCAGATGAGTCGCTATATGCGTATCGTCTATATACGCCCGAACGAGAAGGCGGACTCCAACTTCATCAAGAGACACGCCCGGCACATGCTGGGTGTTGACGGCAGCACAATAACGCCGCTGATGGAGTTTCTGCAAGGGAATTGCTATCGGTATGCTGAGGACGAGGTGTGGGTCGACCCCAAGCGCGTGATCAAGCTGCCACAGTTGTCGGCATCTGGTGGGGATGCGGCCTCACATAGAGAGGTGCCCAGGCCGTGGTTGGAGTTTGCAGCAGAGTCGGACCTCTTCGAGGAGAACCTCGCAGGACGACACCATCAATCGGCGACACAGAGACATGTACGATGTGTCGATGGAGGATCGCGAGGAGGTCTGTGTTACCACCTCTGGGATGATCTTCAATAAGGGCGACGACCTGGCGCCATCGGAGCGGACTCGCCGCGCCATGCAGGAGTTCACACACTTTGGGGGGTGTCGAGAGCAGGAAGAGGACGGCGATGACTGCTTGATGAACGACGCGTCGAGCATTGTCAGTGACAAGCCGCTGCCAGCCTCAAAGACAGCACGGCGCGATGAATTCACGGCGACATCGCTAGGTGTGAAGGTGGATAAAGAGAGACGATTTTGGCAGTTTGGTTGGCTCATACTACCGAAATATCTGTGGATACGGGGAAAAAAAGAAATCTGTTCATTCCTGCTAACTACCATATCGACGGCCTCCTCAGCGAGTACAACAACCCCCACTTCTTTGTCGACTGCTTTCCTGACTTGTTTCCGTTCGGCCAGGGTGCGCCAGGAGGGGGGCACCGCAAGGGCAGCCAGCGCGTGTTTCTCAGGCAGCATGCAAAGTGGCTGATACAGCAGTGGGACCCTGACGTGCGCGAGCACAAGGTATTCAAGTTTCTGGTCTTTAACATGCTCCAGCGGCAGGAGATCAATCGAGCGGCCTCTCTATATATCCGACAGCCGGCACGGCGTGGCCTGCTTTCGCACATTCATCCTGCCAGTCTGGAGGAATGGATGGAGCGAGCGCAGCAATTGGCGACGATCAACCTGCCCTACGCTTTGAAAGACGCGGACTTTCAAAAATAGATGGCCAACGTGAGAAGCTTGAAAAACGAAACTTAGCATTTATCTGAGAACTGTCTGTATTCTGTATGGTTGGCTTGACAGGTGAAGACGGTCTTGTGTGGGGTCCCGGGCTCGTCAGGTGCCAAAGAGTACGCCCGCCAGCAGATCCTCTATTACATTGTACGATTCGGTCTGCCGGTGCTCTTCTCGACTCGAAACTTCTACGACCTCGAGAGCACGCTTCGCTTGCAGTTGGGCGTGCTCAGCAAGGAGCAGGTGTTTGACTTGAACGAGTGTCCACCTCTTAACAAGCACATCCAGCGCTGCCGCCAGATGGCGGCTCGCAACCCCGCGGCGGCTGCAGAGATGTTCAACATCTGCGTGCGGGCATTCCTTGCGTGTCTATTGCGGCGCCCTTTGGACCTCCGGCCTGGTGTCAGCGGCAAGTGCAAGGCGTCGATCGGCCCTTCAGAGAGCCAGGGGCGTGGAATCCTCTACTTTCACCACCTGGACTTCCTGGAGGGGGCGCCCTCTCCACGGGAGCTACGAAAGAAGATGACTGACCGACAGTTCTGTCACGAGCTGGAGCAGTGGCTGGATTCCACTATTCACGAGGACGTGCATGAGTTCGAGCTTCATACGAAGCTGACGCCCGAGCAGCATGCCGTGCTGGACGTGAAGTCGCTGTGGTACGGCCGCGTCTCACTCGGCTTTGAGATGCACTTTGAGGACGTCGAGCGTCTCCTCGACGCTGCCAAGAATGCCCCTGTGCCGTCTCTGCACGTGGAGGATGACATGCGAAGTGTGAATGATGAGGTGTCTATTAAGGGCGACGATGGATTCTGGGCCCCTCAGTTGGAGTCGGACGATGACGGGGAGCCCCTCAGCGTGAAATCCTATGGTAGTGTGAGCTCATGCGTTGAATCGTCGACCCCATCCGAGACCATGGACGAGTTTGTGGGGCCGGCCGATGACGAGCACGTGATTGGGTTTCCAAAGGTAGCTTCCAAGGCTGTCGAGGCGGAGGACGCTTTCCTCAGCGATCCGGACCCCAAGCGGCTCTTCGAACCCCTGACAACGACACAGAAGAAACAGCTGGTCATCAAGCTGTACTACCCCGGCCACGAGACCAGCGACAACAGCACCATGGATGTTGACCCGTGGCTGGACGTCGAGCAGTCCAAAGAGTATGTGGATCCGGCCACATTTATTGGACGCATCTTTTTGGCCGACAGCAAGGACAGCGGGTACCTCAATCTCCAATTCAGCCGCCGGTTCATGGCCGTGGCGTGTCGCAGCCTGCTGCATTCCAAGAAGCACACAATGTCGTACATCAAGAAGAGCAACAAGTTCAAGTGGCAGCAGGTAATGCGTAAGATCAAGAGGCTTATGGGCGACTACAACAGTCGACTGCGGGACCTGGCGAAGGCCGAGACGGCCAACAACGACGCCCTTCGTCGAGAGGCACTCAATTTAAAGGAGGAGGCCAACAAGCTGAGCGCCCTGATCCCGTGCCGCCTGAGCATGCCAAAGAAGATGATCTACATGACCATCACCATCACCAAGTGCGGCATCATTCGCCTCCGTCGCCACCACCGCTGAACGACCGGCCACTCTTCGTATGTCACGGTCGCCATCCGGTCGAACAACGAAATAAAGTTCCTGCTCCTGACTGCGGATCGGGTGTATGCATTGGTGCACTATGTAAGTGACCGGACTCTGAAGCTATTCACTTTCTCTGTCTGCGGCCATGTCTTTGTATGTGTTGTCTGCAGCTCACCAACTACAGCTCCAAGATGGATATCAAGCTGCACGACTTGGTGTCGATCGTCGCAGTGGGCTGCAAGAAGTACCTGGAGCGCTATGCAAATACAGAAGAGGCCGTCGAGCAGCATCGCCTCTTCATCACCGACATAACCAACTCCCTCAACGCCCGCGTCCAGATGTCCGCGTGTCAGGTCATGTGGCACCTGCTGGGCTATGGAGACGATGGAGACTACTACACGTCTCACCCCACCTACCCCCTTCACTCCCTCCCTTTCCTCAAGCTCTTGGCGGCTGAGGAGCGGCAGGGGCGTGTCACAGAGGACGACGTGAGCGACGACGAGGAGAACGACGACACAGTGCTCATGCGTGTCCACCGAGCCGATGGACAAGCGTCGATGGTCCTGTCTAGTAAGGCACAGGACTATCTGTTTCCAGTGACCGAGGGAGTGGAGATAAGAGTTCCTCCTGACATCATGTGTACCAAAAAAGGCGACCCAGTGAAGCTGCTAATGGCACGGGTCCCCGTCTACCTGTTTCACGAGCTGTTCGAACGCGTATACAAGAGCACGGAGGCGAGCGAGATGCGCCGCTTGCCGGCCTACACTCACGTGCCGATGCCGCTGAGCTGCTGGCTGAAAAAGACAGGGCCTTCTACTATACAGCGCAACACCCACTGCACACTAAGTGCCAGCTGCCACAGGTATGGGTGGGTGGATGAATCACTAAGGTTTGCCCCAAAAACCCGTGTCTCCGTATTTGTATGTGTGTATTCAGAGGGATGTGGACAAATCGGCTGTGCCCCTTTTGAGTATGGCCATTCTAAGCCGCTACTCAAAGCAGCCGGGGGCCATCGAGGACCGCGCTAAGAAGCTGCTGCTTCTGCTCAAGCCCTTTGTAGGCAGCAGCTCTCAGGAGCGGCGCTGTCAGCTCGACCCGGACCTGGATCAGCTGCTGCAGGCCGTGGACGCCAGCTGTAGTGCTGCATATGTTGAGGCGGAGTCGCAGCTGCCGGTCCACGGTGATGTCTCACCTGACTCGAAGTGTCCCTCTGAAGGGCACTCACCGCGATCCATTGTTTCGGTGGATGCGGCGTGCACCAAGAGACCCAATCGGACCGGCTTCAATTTAGTGAAGCAGCTGAAAGGCTTGTGTCGAACGTGGCAGGACGCGCTGGACGAGTTCAAAACGTGGCATCGACAGCGAGTGGCAGACACATCCATCGACGACCCCGTGGCGCGATGGACAGTCGAACTGATCGACAACATTGAGGGTGCTCATCGCACGCAGGCCGACGCGAAGATCGACAAGGCGTTTCGAAATGAGCAGGAGGAACAGAGTGCCACGTTCGACGCGCGAGACTTGCTGGACCAGATGGACGAGGCACTTTGCGAGGAGGATGACGCTCGCCAGGCGCTGCTGAAGGAGGCGCAGGTGATGGTGGACAAGCTGACGAGCCCTGCAAGGTCGTCGGGTGCGGAGCTGTTTGAGAAGCTGGATCTCATAGCGGGTGTTAACTACAGTCTGTCGGTCCCTGAGCGCTTCCTCGCCGACCGCCAGAAATACATGAGAGAGGGCATGGACGCCGTCTGCAAGCGTTTCGGCCTGACTACGCCACAGCTGAACGTCCACATCGATGGGCCGTCCACATCTGCCACGCTCAATATGCCATCTCAAGTCAGAACTAATGTAAAGAAAGGCCTGAGATATACATGCATATGTCTCTTTGCAGGATGCCGGAGTGACTGATATTGTTGCGAGAAACCAGGACCCAGCAGCAGTGAAGGCTATGCAGAAGACCCTTCTTTGCAATGCTGCAGCGACGAAGGAGCGGTCAGTCGGACGTCGCCGCGGCGGGGCCGAGAGAGGGCACGGAAGAGATGGATGTCGATGATAGCACGCCAGCCGCAGTACACGCAGCGCGCGATACCGGTGGCATACCTCAACGACGGAGCATCCAAGGAATGTCAAACGCCGAGCTGCTGGCGATGTGTGAGGCGGGCGACAGCAGTGCAGCGGGCGCCCTAAACTATACACGGTGGCTTCAATCGATGCAGTTTGAGGCCATGATAGCTGGCGACCGCCTGAGAGTAGCGAAGTTGGCTATCGAGAAGTTCACGCTCAATCCCGAACAGAAGCGGGTCGTCCGTATCGTCGCCAAGCACGTGAATGACAACTTTGCCGCCTTGGACTGCGAGGACTTTGCTGCTGTGTCGCCACTCAACGTGGTTGTTGCGGGCGGCCCCGGATGCGGCAAATCGTGGGTAATGCAGGCGCTGGCCCTGTATTTCGCTGGTATCGGTCGGCCGTTCTGGTTTCGAAAGACTGCGATGACCGGTACGATGAACTGATTTCCATTTGCTGTTGGTTTGATTTGTCCCACCTGGGGCTGCGTATCTGCGCTGCGCTTTGTGCGGATTGCCTGTCTCAGGTGTGGCTGCCTCCACTATCTCAGGCTCGACCCTATACTCGGCCCTCCAAATAGAGGTGTACAAGCCCAGAAACAGGCAGGAGCACCGCCGCCGCGGTCGAGGGAGTGCCTCTACTGATGACATGCGGAAAGAGCTGTCATTTGAGGTCCTGTGGCAGCAAACGTGGTATCTATTAGTGGACGAGTACTCGATGCTGTACGCCAGCTTGTTCGAAAAGATGAACGCTCGCCTGCGTGAGCTGCGGGCTACCGAAGAGCAGCATGCCGAGCACCAGCCTCCGTTCGGGAACATGAGCATTCTCTTGTCTGGAGACGTCAAACAGTTTGGGCCCATCGGGGGGACAGCGCTGTATGCAAAGACGACGAAGCCTTCCGAGGGTACAAAGCACTGCATTGAACAGAGCAGGGACAGATGAGACATGGTGATGTCTTGCAGGTGTACGGCTGTACAAGACCCTCTTCGATACCGTCGTGCTTCTCGAGGATGGGATGCGATTCAAGCAGACGGAGAGCGGCCGCAGGTATCAGGCGTTCCTCGAGCGGTTCCACAATGAGAAGCTCACTGAAGAGGACTAACGATGGCTGGAGACACGCGTTATTGGCGGGCCTGGAAGCGCCATTGACATGACCGACCCCAAATGGCAGACCGCACCCATTGGCGTGTGGGGGGCCGAGCTGCGGATCCCTCTGGCGATGATCAGTGCCCTCTGTGCCGCCGACAAAGAACAGAAGCCGATTCTTTTGTGCGTGGCCGATGATATGGATATCACTGAACGCAGCCAGGAGAAACGGCCATCTCGCGAGCTCCACAGGCACCTGTCCATGATTTTTGAGATCAAGACCGGCAACATGCCGCAGATTTTGGCCCTCATCCGAGATCAGCAGTACTTGCTCACGTGCAATGATGCGACAGAGCTGGACATCAACAATGGAAGCCAGGCGACCTTCCACTCGGCCGCTTTCAGTCCCTCCGCATTCTTCTCCAAGCACACAGCAACAGTGTCCGACCGGCCGGTCGACATCATTGTCGCGACCGAGCTGCCGCTGTGCGTCTTCATGGACGTGGAGAAGGCGGACCACGCTCCTATCGACGGCGTGCCGTTTTCGCCGTCCGGAAAGCCTCTCATGTCGGTCTTTCTTCACACCGACACCTTCACTATCGAGATGCCCTCACAAATCCCCGCGTCACCAGACGAGGAGAAGCTAATTCCGAAGCACAAATATAACGTCCGACGGACGCAGCTGTAGATAATCAGCGCCAGCGCATTGACCTTCTGGAAGCTGCAGTCTACAATAAAAGAGCGCCTGATTATCGATCTGAGGCCAGCCGCATGGGTCAGCAACACAAACATTTGTCTCGGCCAGCTTGTGGTGTTCTCACGGGTGACCGACGGGAACGGCTTGGGGATTCTCCGGCGATACTCGAGGCAAGACTTGAAGAAGAAATTTCCGACCACTCTCAAGATCGAGATTGAGCGGCTGACAAAGTTGAGTCGCGCAACAAGAGAGAAATACCCGCTGCCTCGTGCCAAGCCGTCCAAAAAAAGAGCTCGGTCGATTTGAGGTATCGAAACCAGAGACGGAACCATTGTAGACCCTCTTCCGCATGCATGATGAGAGATACAGTCATCAATAGTTGTCCGCCAAAGCTTCAATGCATGCACAATCAGCTATGACGGTCAGTTCCACGGGTAGCTGCCATTCGCTGCCTCGCGAGAATATGGAACAGCTCGCCTTATTATGTGTGGACTTCGATGTGGAGACACACTTAAGTGGTACGCGTTGCCCGGTCAAACAATCCTGCGTCTCTTGGTGATTTACAGTTATCGTTGTCGCTGACAGGGAACTGCAGCCCATACAGGGGCCTCGCGAGACCGTCATAATATTAAACAGCGTGTCGTCTGTTGACACACCGTACAGCAAGCGCCTCCATCGCTGGCAGCGGCCCTCTGTGAAATCTTTCACAGATCTAGCATATTCTCAATGCGATGCACACACCCCGTTGAAGCCTCCTCCCTTTGATTTGAATTTTTTTAAATTGCTCCCTTGTTTCCATTTTTATTTGAGATTTTTTAAAATTACTCCTCTGATTTTTTGAGGGGTTTGCGAAGTTTTAAAATAGAGATGGCTGGTTTGGAGGCGGCGAAGTGAAGGGGGTCTAAACGTGTTTTCAATGGCTAAAACAAGTCTCAAAATCGCCTTTCCGCCCCCCCCCCTCGCCCCCCCGGTCATCGCCTAAAACTATTAAAATTTCTCCCCGATTTTTTATTTATTTAAATTCTTTTGAATATTTTTCGCCGGTTTGCCGGTTTCTAAATATTTTTGGGCACATTTGGGACGTTTTAAAAATTGCTCGATCAGGGGAGGAGGCTTCAATGGGGTGGATGCACACCAAAGATCTCTGCGTCGCGGCAAAGGTGGCTGCCAGGGCACGTGCAATGAAGGACGGTGCCCTTGATAGCCTCCGGAATACTCGACAACAATACTTCGTCCTTCACCCATACCTGCGCACAAACAGACAAAGCTCACACTCAAAGAGCTGGCCGAGCACTCTTAGCTTTGTTCGCGTGTCTGATACTTTGCTGTCCTTTCTGTCGCCCATCGTGCTCCAGTAGGATGGACAAACGATGCCCTGCTGCAAGTGCTGCTTCCCCTTGTTCATAAGGGTCACCAGCTCCCGATCCTCCATCTCCCCACTCAGCTCGACCCATTCCTTGTACCAAGCAGTGAAGTTGCGCATGGCTTTCCCCATCGGCCCGCTCGGACTATTTTTCTTCATCATCCACTTCACAAACCCCTTCCCTGCGCTGTCATACTTCGCCTCAACGCCCATCTCTTCGTCGCTCAACGTCCAAACCTCGCGGAAGTACTTGTCCTTGTATGGTCCGAAGTCAAACTTGTATTCATCTGTATCGAGGACGCTGAGGTCAGCGGCCATAGCTGAAGAGCGACGGAAAGATGGTCTTCCAGCTGCGGCGGCTGTAGCTGAAGCAGACGGGGGAGGGCTGGATTTGCGGGGCTGGCGTGTGGGGCAGGGAGGAAGAAAGGGAGCCTCGGGTGATGATACGGGAAATATCGAGGCTACACAGACAGAGACAGAGGGAGACAAAGCGAACGTCTCATTACATAGGTCTAATCATCCACATTCACCTTTCCTGCTGCGATGTTTTTTGGCTGCTTGCAGCATCTGTCGAATCTGCTTTGCGTGCGGGCGGAGATGGCTGACAGTAATGCGGCCCTTCTCTATGGCCTCCTGGCACTCTTCCTCCAATTCCGACCAAAAATCAACAAACCTAAAGACACACACAGACGCATCATTGCACTATGACGCATCTCCCATTTCTGCAATCACCTGCTATACTCGTCATTCCAATCCATCCCACCGTCTTCATCAGACTCCTCTGCACCACCGTCGTCTTCCTGGTTGTTGTCGGTGCGCTGTGGACGGGCGCCGAGGGGAGCGGCTGGTGGTGGGGGTGGGGGTAATGCCTCTGCCGCCGCCGCAGCTGCTGCTGCCGACGAAGAGGGCTTCGGCTGCCCGTCGGAGTCTTGCATTTCGGAGAGTGACATGGCCATGGCAACCTGCAGGTCGTCCTGCAGGCAACAACAGACACACAGGCACGTCAGCCTATGCACCAGGGGCGGATGTGTCTTCTTGTGACCTCTTCATCTTCATCGTCCTCTTCGTTGTCTGGGTCTGAATGCACACACAAGCAGGCAACCAGACATCAGGTCGCCACTCGCACCCCGCCATACATACGTCATCTCGTCACCTACGCTGGTCCATCCACCGACCTGCTGACTGACTGACCGACTGACTGACTGACTTACCTTCTCGCCTCTGCCTCCTTGCCGGCGGCTTGGACTTGGCCCTCTTCCTCCCCCCGCCCCGCCCCCTCCTTCTCCTATCCCCCCTGTCATCAGCCTCGTCCTCCTCTTGATCCATGTCCACAGGCATGGCAGCAGCAGCCGCGGCAGGCGGCTGGTTTGATGATTCTTCTTTGTCCATATCAGCATCATCGCCGTCCTCGTCGTCTTCCTCACCATCTTCACGAGATACCTGTACGTGAAGCAGACGACACAGACGGATGAATTCTGGCTGACTGTCAAGTCGCCTTCTTTGCGTTAGTTGTATAAAGTTCTCTCACGTGTGCTCTTTTCCGCCCTCCCTGCGTCAGCCTCCCGCCCCTGCGCTTGCGACCCTCTTCTCCTTTCCTCGCAGCCTCGTCAGAATCATCCTCCTCAGCTCGCCGGGAGGTCACCGACGAGCGCTTGAGGTTGAACCCCAGTGGGTCAGCGGAAGACGCCTTTGCAGCCGTCTGCGGTTCTTGTTCGCCGTCCTCCTTCTCTGCCACGTCCTCGCGCAGCCGTCGCCAGGTTTCTTTGTTTGACTCTAAGACTTCCTCATCGCTGCTGTCGTCGATTCGGCCCTTTCGCCGCTTCTTGGACGAAGGCTTAGACTTCCTCATCACTACACTGCCCGAGAAGAAGCAGAAAGGACGCTTGGGAGAGGGACGGCCGATCCACACGCGGCCAAGATCGAATTCATGGCGCCCCCATAGTTTGTTAGGGTGAAGGTGTTTGGATGACTATGACCTCATCGACTGTATACACGAGAGCATTCACCCGTTCGTTCATGTGAATTCATCCCATTAAGCAAAACAGTCCTGTGTGTGGCGGACCAGTCAGTCAGTCAGGCTGTCACTGCAAGCATTGCCAGAACAAACAAGGGACCGACCCGCTCGCTGCTCCTGCAGCTATCGAACAAGCCAAGGACATGCAGCTATCCCCCAAACAAACCAGCAGCACACATCACAGTGACCGCCCAGCCACCCACTTACACACACAAAGACAGGCAGACACGCAGGCAGCATACACACTGCCGCCCGCAACACTGAACCATGATGCCTGTCCTGTGGACGGCATTCCCTCCTTGGTCAGTCTTGTTCAGTCGTACTGCATCTATCAATCATCGCCTTCATGCGCCCCGTTTCGCGCATGGGTGAGTGTCTTGTTGATGAGGTATTCGCCAACATGCACAGGAGGGTACCGAGGGGGCCGCTCGGCTGAATGGAAGGTCGGCACACACTCAACCTGACGGCACAGAGACATGGGAGCGTGTGTCTGCGGGCGTGGTGTATGCCATCAGAGGCACGTGTGTGTGTGTGTTGGTTACGGTGGCCATGGGGTCGGCGTTGATGAAGAAGGGGATCGAGTAGCGCACTCTGTCCTGCTTGATGATGACCCTGTGCGGTGTCGAGACGAAGACGTCATTGCTCCATCGCTGCAGCATGTCGCCCAGATTGACAATGATGCAGTCGTCCGTCGGCTCGGCCACCTCCACCCAGCTGTCGCTCCATCTTGGCTTGATCTCCAGCCCGCCACTGCCGTCTGTTTTGAGCAAAGTCAGCAGACCCCAATCTGCGATCAAGACACACCCACACACAGCACACACATACCTGTTTGTCGGTCGCTCTCTTGTGTGGCTGTCTGTATGGGTGTGGATGTACCAGTGTGTGCGCCGCATCCCACGCGGCCCTCCTCTGGCAGTGACTTGATCGCCGCGTACTTGAGCAGACGCAGCAACTGAAGCCACCACAGAACATGCAATGCAGCTGTGGTTTCCATGAGTGGGCGGTGTGTGTTGTGTCTGCTTGGCGCATAGCATACGCTTGGGGAGTGTTTGGCGTGGTCGGCCATGAAGGATTCGGGCAGGCCCATAGCCAGCGACACATAACCTGTCAGCCGCTTCCCGAGAGCACGGACCTGCTGCTGATATGTCAACACCGCCTGCATTTCAGAATTAAGGATTCATACAGAGCACCGATTCAATCAGTCGACTCACACAGCACACAGTAATTAATGCGCAAGTGCATCCATCACTCCTTCCTTCGTCACCTGTTTGAATCCGGGCAGCTGGTTCTCGTCTGGCCATATGTTGTCGGCATAGAAGAGCTCATACTTATCCGGCAGATCGGCCGCACCCAGGCTGCCATCGGCGGGAAACTGCTCACCGAAATCGAAACCTACACCAAAGAAAGACAGACACCAAGACGCCCAGACAGACAGATAATCACACAGGGCAGGTGCGTTGTCGTATCAGCGTGTCAGTCAGGGCTAGCTACGTGTGTCGTCTGTCTCGTCTGACCTTCCTTTCTGTCCGGTTCTGTCTGTGTCGTCTCGTCCAGCAGCTGCCCGTGGTACACCATGTACCTGCACCGGACCGCACCCGGCCATAGCCATGCACAGACACGGCGGCGACTGCGTATGCTATGCGCCTGACTGGGTGGCTGGCTGGCTGGCTGTCGTGCTCACCCTCTGACGACTCCTTTCTCCTTGGCCTTGAGCTTCATCTTGTCTTGCAGCGGCAGACTGAGCACGCCATCGGCCGCCTCCAAGACCTTGGCGAACTAATTCAACAAGCCAACACACACACACAGAGACAGCCATGAGGCGCACGTCTCGTCTACAGGGTTGACGGCTGCGGGCCGTTTCCTCCCTCACCGTGTCCTTGTCGATGCCATGGCCCGTGACGGTAAAGAAGCCCCACACCTGGCAGACACCACCACAGAACCACGTGAGCACACATTGCAGACGCACTCGCTCCATGCATCCCTCTCTCTGCGCACCTGACAGGCGTGTCGGATCTCCGCCACAATGGCCTCCTTCTGCTGACGAAGGTCAACTACTGGTACCCCATAGGCTCCACTCTCCTCCTTGTTCCTGAGGCCAATGGTATTCGTGACGGGAGTAGTCATCACCACTCGGCCTTCCATCTGCTGGAGATGCGAACGCTGCCTTTGTGCTTGGCTGTCCCTCTGGATCTGTCGGATCTTGAGCAGCGCTGAGACGGCTATCATCACAGGCCGAAATGGACGTCACGCCTTCCTGCATCTCGGCCGAGATCGAGAACGGAGAAAAGGCCATCCCGAAAGCCATCGCGTTCTCGAGTTCTCGGAGCGTCGACCGCTGTTCCGTGAAACCGCTGTCGGAACCCCTGAAATCTAAGCTCGCAGTCGCAGCTTAAAAAAAGGCAGGAGATCTCAGACGAGGTGCATTGCGGTTGGTTCAACGGATCAGTCATGGATGCGGAGGCGTATTTCAAGATCGGCTCTCACGAGGCCAAGAAGGGCGAGTTCTCCAGATGCCTGCTGCTCTACTCAGGTGGGTGATGGAGGGCGACGGTGTGCACAGGGCGCCGTGCTGCTGGCTGGCAGATCTGCGCTGGGGATGGGAGATATCTGTGTATCATCATGGCTGTGCAGTGCACTGATGGCTCTCGCGAGTGTGTGTGTGGTGTGTTCAGGTGGTTTGGACACGTCAGTGATGCTCAAATGGATCCAGGAGCAATACGAATGCCAAGTCGTCGCGCTCACCATCGACATTGGACAGGCGCGGACACCACACCAGCTCACACACGTCGAGCAACCACACACATCCATCCATCCATCTGTGTGTGTGCAGGTGGCGGACAACCTGGATGAGATCCGCCAGAAGGCCCTCACTTTGGGGGCGGTGGATGCGGTGGTGTATGATGCCAAGGAGGAGTTCGCCGACAGGCTGCTGTCCGAGGCCGTCAAGGCCAACGCCGACTACCAGGGCGGCTATGCCCTCGGCTGCCCACTCGGCCGTGTCATCATCTCGGAGATCGCCGTGCGAATGGCTGACAAGTATCAGTGCCAGGTCAGTAGTGGGGCTGGGTGAGTGTGTTCCCTCCTGTCTGACGTGTGTGTGTGTGTGTGTTCAGGTGATAGCTCATGGTTGCACGGGCAAGGGCAACGACCAGGTTCGGTTTGAGGGCTACGTGACCACTCTGAATCCAAAGCTCAAGACCATTGCACCCGTCAGGGAATGGGGTCAGCAGCCACAGATACACACATACGGCGACCGACCTGTGGGTGTGCTTCTCACCTCACACACATGGGTGGATATGATGTGTGCAGGTATGGGTCGTGACGAGGAGTTGGCGTATGCGGCGGAGCACGGCATCCCCGTCAAGCAGAAGAAGGACTCGCCATACTCATACGATGAGAACATGTGGTCCAACACTGCTGAAGGAGGTAGGGACACACACACACACATGACACACACACACGTGATGTGCATCATCTGTGTGTGTGTGTGTGTGCGTGTGTGTGTATAGGTGAGATCGAGGATCCGTGTCTGATCCCTCCACTGGACCGCATCTTGCTGTGGTGCAAGCTGCCCGACCAGGCACCAGCACAGCCAAGGATACTCGAGATCGACTTCGACAGGGTGAGGTGACCACAGTCACATACACATGGCGCCTGTCATCCACCACACTGTGTGTGTGTGTGTGTGTGTGTGTCAGGGAGTGCCGACGGCTTTGGACGGCGGCAAGATGAGGCTGTGCGACCTCATCATGAAGGTAGGAAGACAGAGAGGAAAGGGCCAGACGCCCAGCCCACATGTGTGTGTGTGCCTGAGTGTGTGCAGCTGAACAAGATCGGCGGCGAGTATGGTGTGGGCTTCTTTCACCTCATTGAAGACCGAATCGTCGGTTAGCAGCCTGAAAGGAAGCAACGGCAGCAAGCAAGGATGACTGTGAGTCCGTGCGTCTGCTGCGTGCAGGTCTGAAGGTGCGCGGCATCTACGAGAACCCCGCTGCAGCCATTCTCATCGGTAAGTAGGGCAACCTGACTAACCTACACACACATAGCAAGACCACCAGCACCACCCCTTTAAAGACCAACTTAACTTGTCCTTCTCTCTCATTTATCCAATCCAGCCGCCCACAAAAAGCTCGAGATGCTGGTAATGTGACACAGCGGGCAAGCTCACCCACAGAAATAATGGTCTTGTGGGCTCTTTTGTGTGTGTTGACATACATCATGTTATGTAGGTGTCGACTCGCGAGGAGAACGAGTTCAAGTCGCTGGTTGACCAGAAGTGGGCGTACCTCACGTACGGCGCCAAGTGGTTCGAGCCCACCATGGTGCACCTCAGGGCCTACATCGACTCACAAAACCTCAAAGTCACCGGAAAGGTCAGCACGTGACGTGAAATGGCGAACACTCCTTTGTCGCCTGAGATGTGGTGTGTGTGGTGTGTGTGGTGTGTGTGTGTGGACGGTCAGGTGAAGGTGCAGCTGCACCGTGGCACCATCACTGTGGTTGCTCTCGAGTCTGCCAACTCGCTGTTCGACGCCAACCTGGCCACCTTCAACAAGGACGCCTCATTCAACCAGGTGGGCAGCGCCACACAGACAGACAGATCCTTCATGGCTTGGGTGTGTCTGTGTGGATTGCAATCGATACATCTCTGTGTGTGGGTGTGGGGGTGTGTGTGTCAGAACGCCTCCCCTGGTTTCATCGAGCTTTGGAATCTGCCGCAGAAGACGGCTTACAACGCGACCAAAGACGTCTACAAGCAGCCGCTGCACAACGGCAAGTAGATTAGACACGGACGATGGCGTGTATCGGTACTCTGCGTGTGGTGTGTGGGATGTGATGTTGATATGCATGTGATGTGTGTGTGTCTGTGTCTGTGTCTGTGTCTGTGTGTGTCTCTTTCCGCCAACGGGAGAGAGAGGGAGAGATGGGCAGTCGACCACCGATTTTGGATGGGACTGCATATGTATGTCATATGTGCGTGCAACGGACGATGTGACTTGATGGTATGTGGTTTTACAATCGCATTTTCTTCATGATACCTACCTACGCCGGGCGTATGGTTGTCGATTTACTTATGCTGTACGTGTCTGTCGTGAGGAAATGTCCAAATGTCTGAGTGTCTGTCTTTTTCCCTTCTTGTCCTCATCTCTGACATGCAATGATGCATTCTGTCTGTCATGTACCTCTGGTGTTTCGTTCAAATGCGTCTTCGCACACGACGGACATGAGGCAATCAGTCATTCCTGACTGCCCTCATGTCCGTCGTGTGTGGTGACGGTTTTGAACGAAACACCAGACGTTGCCGACACAGAGCACCCATCCCTTGATGGACAGATAAATCTCAACGGCTCACTCACTCAGAAGAGACAATAAACCAGCCTCCCCTCCCTCCCTCCTCACGACAAAAGGAAAGACCGCATGGCCCGTCCCATCGCATACTTCAATTGACTCCCTGCCCCCCGCTAGTGCTCATTAGTGGTGTCTTTCCAGAGGGCATCGAAGCCCTTAGAGGTCCGCTCAAGCCCCTGGAACATGCCGCCAAACTCCAACGCACACAGAGGGACCGTCCGCTGCTCTATCAAACCCGACCTGCACACACGATATGTAACAACGATGCACATGGACGATCGATGGTCGTCCATGTGTGGTCTTCTGCACTGCTCTGCTCACCTGCCGTCCTCCTGGTTGACAAGGAAGGCCTTGACGTCCGCCCGTGCAACATGGGACTCCACACACCCCGGCCTGTCGCTGAAGCCCTCTGGTGTGGGGATCGAGATGGGCGGGTCGGTGAAGGACCACAGCGGCGCCTCTAGAGCAATCATCAGCCGCCGGTAGTAGCCATGCCGGTCGGGCCGTGACTCGCACACGAGGCGCACCCGCCGCTGGGCTGAGGATATGGCGTACTCGACTCTGTGGAGGTCGGTTGTGCGGAAGTCCCACTGGACGAAGGGGGACCTGTAGGCGACCACCCATGAGAGGGGCGAGATGGGGCCGATGCGGAAGATGCCGCCCGTCAGCAGCAGCTGCACGTCGCTGCTGCTGCTCGAGTGGACAAGTGGTTGGGGGGAGGGGGAGGGGGGGAGGGCGGTGCGTGCGCATCCCTGCGCCCAGGTCCAGCCGGAGGGAAACATGTCGCCCCAATTCGCCTCCAAATGAGTCGACCCACGGCCTGACATGACAACACGACAGACAAGCTGAGCTGTGATGGAATAAGGGAGCTCCCTCCCTCCCTCTGATGGATGAATGGATGGATGTGTGTGTACCGTACCTAATATGTATCGTTTGTGTGGGCTGGGCGGGTGCCAGTCCTGCTGCAGAGTCAGACCCAAACCATCACTCATGAAGAAAGGCGGGGTCTCGTCACGGGGCGCAGCGTCACGCCGTCTTCTCCCCTTGCCCAGACGCATAAACCGCCGCCTCCGGTCACGAAAAGAGCCCCGGCGGCCGCTGGCGGTGGACGCCTCAGCAGCATCCCGCCTCCTGAATGGCATCAGGTGACGCAGAAAACGCAGCCGTTTCCTTCTGTTCCCCGATTGCCCTTCATCGCTTTCTGCAGCCGTCGGGTCGTCTGCTTGGTCTTTGTGCCGCTTCTTCCTGTTGCCGCCCCCCGGCAGCGGCACCGACCACCTGACGGTCCAGTCCATCTCCATCCGGCGGCCCGGGTACGCACCCGAATCGTTATTCTCCTCCTTCCCGTCATCGACAGCTGTCGGCCTCACCGACACCTCTGCACGGGCTGGCAGCCGTCTTGAGAGCTTCCCGATACCAGCAACCGCATCACGAACACGGCCCGCCTTAGCTTCCCTTGTCGTGTTCCCTTGACGTGTGGCTTTGCCCTTGGTCTCGTCTTTGCCCGGGGTCTCTGCCGCCTGCGGCTGGACTGCGGTAGGAGGAGCAGCAGGCCGCGGCATAGAGTCGGGCAGAGAGGGGAGGGGCGGGGCGGCAGTTGGCCGAAATGCCGGCGGGGCCACCCCCTTGCCGCGCTTTAGACAAATCTCATAGTCGGTCTCGGAGCCCAGCATGACCACGTCATAGTGCAGCGGCAGCAGCGGCGTGTGCGCCAGCCACCCCTCAGGCGTGCTGCCCGCATTGCACAGAGATACAGGCGCCGAATTGGCGAAGTCGGCCGGCCACACTTTGGTGCGGTTGGTCACTGCCAGCAGCCGGTCGGTCCATCCGAGCGGTCGTGACGCGTTGAGGCGGACGTGCAGGCCGTCGGTGAGGATGTCCAGCTGCGCCTGGCCCTTGGTGCGATCGATGACGAAATGCCCGACGTCTGGTGCGCGCCACTCGACCCGTTTGAACGTCCTCAGCGAGGGGCAGCCGCGCATCTGTGGTGAGAGGAAGTCTTGTCCGTCGAGTGATAGCCGCACTGCCGACGGTGCCATGGGGCAGGGGAAGGCATGCTCGGTGTGGAAGGTGCCGTCCGTGTCAGAGAAACCCGCAAACACATAGTGGCTGGCGAACGACGGCCGTGCCTCGCCCTCTTTTGGCCGCTGGTTGGCGATGAACGATCCGATAATGACGGTGGCCGTGCGGTTGCGAGTGATGTCCACCATGCGGAAGCACCAGCCATAGAAGAACGGTGCGCTGGCAGTTGTCGAGTTGCGGTAGGTGCCCTCAAAAAACTCATACCAGCTCCGCTGATGAGATGTGGAGGGGACTGCGCCGTCATCAGTGACTGTTGCCCGCCCGTCTTGCGGTGCTGAGTGCGTCTGCGGTGCTGGACGGCGCTTGCTCGAGGACGAGGGGTAGCGCGTCGACATGAGGGCCCCCTTCCTGACCATGCGGCGAAAGAGCGACTTCCACGCAGACGAGTAGGCGGCCTTGGGCAGGGCATGCCGGCCTCTTGCGTGGGAGTCCCGCGACGAAAGGCCGTGACTGATGCACATGAGGGAAATAGGGATGAAAATGATGAAAGGCCGACACTCCATCTTATAAACCACGCCTCATTCCACTCACAAACAAAGCCGCGCGATTCAGGCGAGATCTGCGTCAAGATCGCAAAAAAGCTCGCAAAAAATGGGGGAAGGAGGGAAGGAGTCGATGGTTCGTTTGGTAGTGTGCATCTAACCCGCAGCGCTCATCTGTTCATCTGTCGTTGGAGCTGTTTGTGTCTCGTGGTTGTGTGGGAGGATGGCGGCCATCGCCATCGATGCGGAGTCGTGCAAGCGGCGGCTGGAGAGGCTGTTTGCCGTGTGGGATCACATGTTCGACAAGCCGGGCAGCTCGTTCCATGGAGTGGAGGCCATCTCGGTGATATCTGGCAAGAGCAGCGACGAGGCGAGCGAGGGCAAGACGTCGGCAGTGCACCTGTGGCTGCTGGGCTACGACTTCCCCGACACTCTGATGGTCCTCACGCGCAAGAGGGACGTCTACTTCCTCACCAAAGCCAAGAAGCTGGCCCACCTCAACCAGATCAAGACCACACTCGACGGCGTGCACCTGCTGACCAGCTCGCCAGAGGACAACCCTGCCAACTTCAAGACCATCGTCGACGCCCTCAAGGGCGATGACGAGAACGGCGTGTCGATGGAGGAGCGGCGTGTGGGCGTCATCACCAAGGAGACGCACGAGGGGTCGTTCGCCAGCGATTGGCAGCAGCAGCTGGAGCAGAGCGGCGTGCCGCAGACGCCCATCAACGAGGGTCTGTCGTTGGTCATGTGCGTCAAGGAGGAGTGCGAGCGGGAGTCGATCAAGAAGGCCTCTCAGGTGTCGTGCTCCATCTACAAGGACGTCCTCGTCGACATGATCGAGGACACGCTGGACAAGGAGGTCAAGAAGACGCACAAGGACATCGCCGCCAAGGCTGACAACTCCATCGAGAGCGACAAGATCACCAAGAGGTGGAAGGAGAAGTTCGCCATCGACAAGGACGACATCGACGTCGCCTTCACCACCGTCCAGTCGGGCGGCAAGTACGAGCTCAAGGCGTCGTCCGAGCCCACCAAGGACAACCTCTGTCTGACGGGCGGCTGCCTGATTGTGGGGTGCGGGGCCAAGTACAAGGAGTACAACTCGGCCATCATCCGCACCCTCATCGTCAACCCAACCGCCGAGCAGAAGGACATGTACACCGTCCTCACCCAGGCCTTCGACGCCCTCGTCAAGGCACTCCGCCCGGGGGCCAAGTTCCGCGACGTCTACGAGGCCGCCCGCCAAGTGGTCGTCAACAAGAGCCCCGCCCTCGAGACCCACTTCGTCAAGTCGGTGGGTTCGTGTCTGGGCATCGAGTTCCGCGACTCGGCCTTCACCCTCAACGGCAAGTCGGACAAGACGGTGCTGCCGGGGATGGCCTTCTCGGTGCAAGTGGGCCTCAGCGACATGAAGCCCAAGCGGGGCAAGGGCGACATGTACGCCATCTGGATCACCGACACACTCGTGGTGCCCCTACCAGACAAGCCCCAGCCCAGCGACACCGACATGGTCAACGGCGACGGTGGCGGGGGTGCTGCTGGCGGTGGTGGGGCTGGCCACGACGACCTCCTGGTGCGGTGCCTGGTGCAGGACGAGGAGGTCATGGCGGAGGCGAGCAAGCTGGAGCCCGTTGTCCTGACGGCATCGCAGAAGCGGTCCCTGCAGGCTAACTCGTACGAGCTGGAGGAGGAGGAGGCCGAGGACGAGGAGGACGAGAGGCGGGCCGCCCGGCCGTCGGACGGCAAGAAGGGCAACAAGAAGAAGGACAAGAAGGGGGCCACAGGGGGGGACGGCCCGGCCGTGTCGGCCAGTGTCCTCAAAAACGCCGACACGGTGGTCATGAGCCAGCGGCTGCGCACCCGCAAGGGTGAGCTCAACGAGGAGGAGTCCAAGGAGATCGAGCGCAAGCAGCAGGAGCTGCGTTTCAAGAAGCTGCAGGCCATCCGTGACCGGTTCCAGAATGGTGAGGGGGAGGGGGCGGGGGCCAAGAAGGTGTCGGTGAGGAAGATGTCGTCCATCACCACCTACCAGGACGCCGGGTCGCTGCCGCGAGAGGTGGAGAGGCGGCCCAACAAGATCCTCCTCGACGGCGACAGGGAGGCCGTGCTGGTGCCCCTGGGCGGCACACACGTCCCCTTCCACGTGTCCACCATCAAGAACGTCTCATGTGTGGCCGAGGAGGGCAAGAAACACTCACTCAGGATCAACTTCCAGGTCAGCCAGGGACACACCCAACCATCACTCCCCCCAACCCCC
>CDMY01000347.1:81231-135955 GCA_001179505.1 Vitrella brassicaformis | reverse complement strand
CAGGCGGCCAATCCACAGCTCTCTCTGTGTGCTGTGCTGTGTGTTGTGTGTGTGCTGCATCCATCGACTCGTCCATCCATCCATTCCTCAGGTGCCAGGCAGTATGGGTCAGACGTTCAAGGCCGACGAGAACCCGCTCCCCGACCTGTCTGACAGCAACTCGCTCTTCATCAAGGAGCTGGTCTACCGCACCGAGGACGAGCGCGCCATGAACGAGACCTTCAGGCGCATGAAGGAGCTCATCAAGAAAGTCAAGGCCAAGCAGACCCTCGAGGACCAGAAGCGCGACCTCGTCGAGCAGGCCACCCTCCAGATCAACCGCTCTGGCAAGAGCCGCCCCATCCTCAAGGAGCTCATGGTGCGCCCCAACGTGTCGGGGTCGCGCAAGGTCATCGGCAACCTCGAGGCCCATCTCAACGGGCTGCGCTTCTCGGCCGCCCGTGCGAGCGAGAACGTCGACATCATCTACGCCAACATCAAGCACATGATCCTGCAGCCGTGCGTCAAGGACCTCATCGTGCTCATCCACTTCCACCTGCACAACCCCATCATGGTCGGCAAGAAGAAGACCTTCGACGTCCAGTTCTTCCGCGAGGTGGGGTCGCAGGCCGACGATCTCGACATGAGGCGCGGGGGGCGGTCGGGGTACGACCCCGATGAGATCGCCGAGGAGGAGCGTGAGCAGCGGCAGAAGAAGGACCTCAACGACAAGTTCCAGCGGTTCGCCAAGGACGTCGAGAGCCTCACCGAGAAAGAGTTCGACATGCCCTACCGCGAGCTGGCCTTCACGGGAGTGCCCAACAAGAGCAACGTGACCATCCTGCCCACCGTCAACTGCCTCGTCCACCTCACCGAGTGGCCGCCATTCGTCCTCACACTCGAGGACATCGAGATCGTGTCGTTCGAGCGCGTCATGCACGGCCTCAAGAACTTCGACATGGTCTTCGTCTTCGAGGACTACGCCAAGGCGCCCAAGAAGATCGACTCCATCCCTACTGAGAACCTCGACACACTCAAAAAGT
Source organism: Vitrella brassicaformis (assembly GCA_001179505.1). Lineage (NCBI taxonomy): Eukaryota > Vitrellaceae > Vitrella > Vitrella brassicaformis. The sequence goes on along the minus strand of CDMY01000347.1, from coordinate 134,933 downwards.
GGCTGGTGAGCTGAGCGATGTCCACAGACACACACGACACAGAGGGAGGCAACACACATTGACGTCATCGACACACGTGCAGTGCATGTCTGCCGTCTCTCTCTCTCTCTCTCTGTCTGTCTCTGTGTGTGTGCTGTGTTGTGTGTGTGGTCAGAATGAGTTGGACATCGTGTGGTATGAGGGCAAGCAGAACCTCAACTGGCCCAACATCCTCAAGACCATCAAGGTGAGACAGACCACACACCCCCAACACACACCCGGCCCGTCCATGTGTGTGTGTCTGTGTGTCTGTGTGCGTGTGTGTGTGTGCCAGGACGATGTTGAGGGGTTCGTTGAGCAGGGCGGGTTCGACTACTTCCTGGGTGAGGAGGACGAGAGTGAGGAGGACGATGACGACGAGGAGGAGGACGAGTACAAAGACGAAGAGGACGAAAGCGCTGAGGAAGAAGACGAAAGGTACGCACCTCACCCAACACAAACACAACCACCCAACACACAACCAACACACACCGCGCCCTCTGTGTGTGTGTGTGTGTGTGTGTCTGTGTGTGTGTCTGTGACTTTGCAGCAGTGACGACGACGAGTCGTTGGCTGAGGAGAGCGACGAGAGCGACTTCCAGGACCTGGACAGCGACGAGGAGGAGGGCAAGGACTGGGACGAGCTCGAGGCGGAGGCCGCCAAGGAGGACAAGAAGAAGAGAGAACTCGAGGACCAACCCGCCAGCAGACACAAGAGGAAAAGGAAATGAGTGAGTATATTCATACACACACACACACACACACACATGCCACACAAGGGGCTGCTAGAGTAGAGGAGAGAGAGTGGCGTGTGGCGTGTCTTGATGGGCGTCTTTCTGACTGACTATCAGTGGCGGTGACTTGCTGAGCTCTGCCTCCCTCGGCTGTGCGTGTGTCCGTGCCGCCCCGCCTTTTTATCGCTGGCTGGCTGGCTGGGTGTTGCTGCATTCCTGTACCTGACATCGCACTGCCTGCCTCCCTCCTTGTGTTTCCTCTTGCGCGTCTATCTCCTGTCTGGTGCCTGCATGCCTGCCTTCGTGTCGCTGTTGTCGTCATCCATGCCGGTGACCCTCGCCGTGCATGCCTGCATGCCTGCATGGCGACGGTCACGTGTTGTGGGGGGCGCCAACGGCCACACAGAGGCAGGCGAGGCGGATGATATGATGCGCCCCATCTTCTTCTTGTCGTCAGATTAGCTTGTAGAGGATTCAATCGTTGGTTGCGAGCTGTGTGTGCTCTTCTCCTGTGTGTGGCTACGTTGGTGGAGCGGAATGCTCTCGCCATGGTCTGTCCGTCGACCATGGCTGGGTCATGCCGGTCGCACCACGGCAGCCACACACTGGGCAAGCAGACACACCAAACAGACTGAGTAAGGATATATGGCCAGCCAGACAGCGGCGTGCAGTGGCATGCGTCTAAGTACTGACTGGTAGGCAGTAGGTAGCCTGGCCTGGCGTGGCGGCGGCTGCCTGTTGTGTGTGTGTGTCGGAGGGAGACGGATGGCAGGCAATGTAAATACCGACTCGGATGGCTAGACAGACGGATGGCTAACCATGCGCGCGTGTACCTGCTTACGTGAGTGGACAGATGACCGATTTTAATCTCAATGCATGCCATGCTTGTGTAACTAGCATTGAGTTGATTTGATGACACCACACCAAATGTCAGTCAGGCACTTGGCCAACATAAAGGTGACCGACACGGCACACACAGGACAAGTCTCCTCACGCACCGCACAGACGGCGACAAAAGGACAACTCGCACAACAATTAATGTAGAGTCGCGGGAGATAGCCCGATCGTCTCAGTTCGGTGTGACTCGTTTATCAGACGAAGACCCACGGCATTCGTCAAGCTGCAAACAATCAGGCGCAGCATGTCGACACTTTCCTCAGCTTCCTGCACACATACCTGCACACATACCTGCAGCTTGAGTGTGGCGACCTGACTGCTGAGCGACTCAATCTGAACGCACCACAGCCACCACAGCAGCACCAGCAGCCCGTTTGCTTATGAGCCGCGCCAATCTGCCTGTCTGCCTGCTTGTCTGACCTCCTTTTGCTGCGTCGACACAGTGTCCATTAGGCTGCTGAGCGCCGCCCGCCAAAGGTGGCAATCGAGCGCATCGAAGACTTTGTTGCGGTCCTCATGGCTGAGAAGGTGCCCCAGTGTTCGCAGGAATGCCGGCACATCCGCCATGTGCCGCCGGACTGCGTTGCCCAGGAGCGCTGCGTCTGCCGCGTTGAAGCCGCCCGTCGGCCCGTTGACATTGATGCCCTTCCACCAGTGTGCCATGAGCAGCAGCTGCCGCCGCACCGGCATGCGGCTCCAGTGGGCCATCAGCACCATGGCCACGGCACGGTCCAGCGAGCTGCACACACGAACAACCAACACAAACATCGACACATACACCCCTATAATGCTCTGACGGTTGCGCTCGCGTGCTCACCTGGCTATGGTGGCGACTTCGTCCCAGTGCGAGTCTTTAATGCACTTGCGCAGGTAGTGAAGCGCCATCACACGCATCGGGTAGGTCGTAATCGCCAAGTTCACCTTGACGTCGCTGCACCTGGCGTCGCCCACGCCCTTCTCTCGCAGCGTGTCGGCTGGCAGGTTGGGCTCGACGTAGCACAGGAAGGGGCTTGCGCCGAGAAGAGCGACGCCGAAATACTTGACCTCGTCCTTGACACACTCCCGGCTCACAGTGGGGGCTGCGTGAAGTGGCACGGGGGAGCCTTGGGCGTTGCTGGCCTCCACTGACCAATCCAGGCTGAAACAGGCGGCAGTACCCCCCTCAGTGCACAGTCGGCTGGACAACCTGACGAAGACCCCCCAGTCCTTGATGTCAGTCACATTGGTGGTCGCCGTCACGCCTCCCCCTGGCGCCTCCACGCGTATCTCGACGGGGGGATCAATGACGCGGTTACGTGCCGGGGCGGCAACTCCAGCTGCGATAGGTGCCAACGGTGGTATGGGTGCTATACGAGGGATACCGTAGGCGCCAACCGCGAGGCGGCCGTCATCAAGTGGGAACCAAACGTTGCCAGCGGATGGGGTGGGTTGAGGTACAGCGAGGGCATGCTGTGACGTGGATGTCGAGACGAAGACCTCGTGTTGTTTCACACGCGCTGATTTATCAACCAAACAAACACAGAAAGCAAAGCCTGTCTGGCTGTCACACCAATGCCTGTCTGTCTGTGTCGGTGTCTGACCGATGGCCTCTGTAGCGCTCGAAGCGCCGGTGCCGATCTGAAGGAAGAGGCCCAGCTGCTCCTTGGAGGCACTCATGTTGCCGGCGGAGATGGCGTCGCCCACTGCTTCCGTCAGGGCGATAGCGGCCTTGATGGCCTCACCCTCCTGTCCCTTGACCGACGCCTTCCACTGCTCACGGAGGACCGAGGGGTCGGCCATGAGAGCGGCCACGAGGCGGGCCTGGATGTCCTTGAAGCCGTGGATGAGCCGGGCGATCAGCGGGCAACTGCCGAAGCTGTCGAGCAGGGCCCTTGCCACAGACGAGTCAGCCAGCCAACCCGCCGCGACAACCTGCAGCAAACCAAGTAGAGCAATAATATCAGTGCGTCACTCATTCAGTCAGTCAACACCGTACCCGTCGTTTGATTTGGCCCAGCAGGCTTCGCGCGTTGCCGTCTGTGACCCACAGCGGCTGCAGGTAGTCGATGGCCACTAGATCTCTCACGAAATTGTCCTTGGTCATCGCAGGAGCGATGTCGCCATCAGGCTGCAGCACCTCCAGTGCAACCGAGCGGTCGATGCTGTCGATGCGCATCTCTTGCTGCTGCCCCTCGCGAAAAGCACCGCTCAACACCTGGATCAATGCAATGCACCTTGCCCTCGTGTGTCCATAGTGCTAGCTGTGCTGGCGTTGCGTGACCTGTGTGAAGTATCTGTATTGCTTTGCCACACTCTCCTTGATGACGAGAGGAGGCTGCTCGCCGCCGAACCGGAGAGTGATCTCACGCTCAACTCCTGTCATGGCCACAATCTTCGGCCCTTAACCTGTCGGAAATAGCGTGCTCAATTTGCTCGTAGAGTAGGTGATGACCAACCAGATAGAGTGAGAGTCTTTTCCTTTGGAAAAAACCCAATGTGCTCAAACGCTTACCATTGGCCCTTTGACTAGTGGCTCCGTTTCACGCCCTAAACCCTCCGCTTCACGAAGCAACTAAGCTCGTAGGGTTCAGGGTTTAAACCCTATAGCCCCTCAAACCCTCTGGCGCCGCCCTGCCCCGGGTGGTCTGCCAATTGGTTCCTTGGCTCTTGTCAGCCTTGCTAACGGCCCACTGCACGAGATCTGTCAGTTGTCCCCTCTCTCTGTCAGCACACAGGCGGCTGCTGGCGGCACATACAGGTGCGTGATTCAGGTGGACGTCATGCACACGGCGGGCGCGTGACACGCCGAAATGATGCATGTGCTGTCTTGACGGGTGGTTCCTGGATCTGTGTGTGGTGTGCTGCAGACGTCGTGTGGTGTGTGAGGTGCAGCGGTGTGACAAAGGAGTGAGGGCACTCGACCAACTGGTACGCCGAGAGAGATGGGCACGTGTACTGTACACAGCGGGACAGGCAGGACTCACACCCACAGATGTCTCCTCTCTCTGTGTGGCGTGTGTCATCTTAACGGATGCAGGTGGCTGATGGCGATGATATGTGCTGGAGGGAGAAAGATCGGCCGATGAGCCGACAGACGGGCTGACTGAACTGACTTAACTGAATCTCTCACTATGTCGCCTTTTGGTCGTATGTGCGTCGATCTCACTCTGTTGTGTTGTGGGGCTCTGCGTGTCGGTCGGTCTGGCTGCCACTGTCATGTCGTCCTCGCTGTCTACCTCTCACCCGTCAGCTGCCATGAGTGTGTCGGCTGATGAGTGGGGGGCGGGGGAGAGATGACAGACAGACAGACAGACAGACCGACAGACAGAGAGGGAGGATTGGCTGGCTGGCTGCACAAAGGAATCGCTGTGTGGTGTGGCGGTGGCCGTCTGTCTGTTCATCGGGTGTGCGTGACGACTGTTCGCGAGAGTGTGTTGACCTCTCGTCGATGCATCCGTCACACACGGCCGGCAGACAGACAGGCAGCCCGACACACACACACTGATCTGCCTGTCAGTTCGTCCGAGAGAGAGAGTCCTCTCCCTCCTCTCTCTGTGGGCATCTAGCTCTTCCGTCAGTAACGTCAGAGCGTCAGCCCGTGAAGGGAGTTGGTGCTTTAGGGTTGCCGGGCGGTGACAGAGATGCGCACAGAGGGGGCGGGCGAGGGAATGAATGGACACACACACACACACACAGAGAGAGAGAGAGAGAGATCTGTCTTTGTCTGACTGTCTATGTGTCTGCGTGTCATAACGCACTCTGTCTATCTATTGCCTGCTGCTGTGTATGTGCGTGTGGGAAGGAGAAAGAGAGAGAGAGAGAGAGAGAGAGAGAGACGTCGGTTTGGTTCGTCCGTCGTATGCATCGTGTGTCGATGTGGCCGGCTGTGGTTTTCTTGGTGGTCATTCGACACATTGAGCGGTTGACTGACGGACACACACACACACACACACGCACAAAGGAGTGGCCAGGCCGTTCCTTGACTGACCTCCTCACTCTCAGGGTATCGGTTGTGTCTCTCTGATGTGACATCTCAACCACCTGACGGCCTCTGTGTCATGTTGGGTGTCTTGCTGGTGATGCGTGTAATGCTTTGAGTGACTGAGTGGCTGACATGTCCGCTGCGTTGAGGGGCGCCGAGGTGGCCGTCGACTGCAGTCGAATGCGGCAGTGATCCGCAGGCAGGCAGCGACACACACATGGATGGATGGATGGATGTGCCCGAGGAGAGGACACACAAAACGGTCTGTGTCGCATTTGTGGGTGCAGGTGTGATTCGGTGACGGTGAAGGCGATGTGGGGGAGGCAATGCCGATGGCGCTTGTGGGCAGCGTGACGACCTGCTGGCCATCACAGCTGACTGACTGACTGACTGGCGCTGCGTATTTATCTGTATTGTGTGTGAGTGGAAGGTCGGCCGATGTGTCGACGAGCTGATGTGAGTGAACTGACTGTTTGTCTCTCTGCCGCGTGGACGGCATCGATGGACTGACGGCTGTCGTGTTTATGAGAGTGTATTGTGTTGTGGGGCTTTGCGTGTCGGTCGGTCTGGCTGCCATTGTCATCTCGTCCTTGTCTGTCACGTCTCAGCCGTCAGCTGCCATGAGTGTGTCGGCCGATGAGTGGGGGGCGGGGGAGAGATGACAGACAGACAGACAGAGAGGGAGGATTGGCTGGCTGGCTGGACGAAGGAATCGCTGTGTGGTGTGGCGGTGGCCGTCTGTCTGTTGGTGGAGGAGTGTTGGACGTGTGCTCGCGAGAGTGTGTTGATCTCTCGTCGATGCTTCCGTCACACACGGCCGGCTCACAGACAGACAGACCGACACACACACACACAAAAGAGAGAAACCGTTTCGGTTTTGCCAGCTGTGTGTGTCCTCCCCTCTCTGTGGGCATCTGTTCTCTGCACTGGCAACCCCAGAGGATCAGCCCATGAAGGGTGTTGGTGCTTTAGGGTTGCCGGGCGGTGACAGAGATGCGCACAAAGGGGCGGCCGAGGGAATGGACACACACACACGCAGAGAGAGAGCGATCTGTTTCCCCGTGGGTCATGTGAGTGGATGAACCGATGTGTGACTTTCTGTTGCGTTTGGGTGGGATGGGATGTCTGCCCGACGCGCCGGTGAGTGTCCCGACATCCGCAGCTGCGTGCAGTACACCTGGAGCTCCGATGATTTTCCGCGGGCTCTGTGGGGGAGGAGGATGGCTATGGTTATGCTGTGCTGGGCGGGTCGGAGCACTTCCATGCGGATGAGATAGAGGTGCTGCACCTGATGGGGAATGAGTCGATGGGAGGATGCATTTCTCGCTTTCCTGTCTGCATACACACACACGGGGGATAAGGTGGCGGGGTGACTGTGACTGGGGGATCGGTGCGGTACAGAAGGAATGTCTTTTCTTGGTTTGCAGCGTGGTGGATAGGTCGATGCTTGTACCGGTAGATGAGTGACGGATTTTTTTCGTCTCGGTGATGTGTTGCCTGTCTGGCCTGACCTGGCCTGGCCGGACCATGCGTTTATGTCCGTGTATCTTGACCGCATTCAACCCACTCATCAGTATGTTGCGCGAGCTTCTCCTGTGTGTGGCTACGTTGGTGGAGCGGAATGCTCTCGCCATGGTCTGTCCGTCGACCATGGCTGGGTCATGCCGGTCGCACCACGGCAGCCACACACTGGGCAAGCAGACACACCAAACAGACTGAGTAAGGATATATGGCCAGCCAGACAGCGGCGTGCAGTGGCATGCGTCTAAGTACTGACTGGTAGGTAGTAGGTAGCCTGGCCTGGCGGCGGCTGCCTGTTGAGTGTGTGTGTCGGAGGGAGACTGTAAATACCGACAGAATGGCTAGACAGACGGATGACTAAGCATGCGCGCGTCCTGCCGTGGATACCTGCTTGAGTGGACAGATGACCGATTTTAATCTCAATGAATATGCTCCTGCTAAGCTCCTGCTAGCATCTTCCTCTACCGGTGCGAGCTTCGACTCGGAGGCCGATCCTTGTTCTTCCGTCCGATGGAGGACTCATTGAGGCGTCGCCGTCGAGAAGAAGGAGAAGGAGAAGGGAGCAAAGCAGATGATGGTCATCGCGGTGCAAGAGGACAGCAAGCCAAGGCAACAATTCAGGCAGGCAACGGATCTGTGCGTGCAGCACAGTCACCACAGCACAGCACAGCACAGCACAAGATACTCATCCATCTCATGTGTGTGTTCAGGGTGGGAAGATGGATCTGTCATCGAGCGAGATGCAGCAGGTGCTTCGAGAAGTCCTGGTGCAGAAGGGCGCGTCCTCCTCCTCCAGCAGCAACCGCACCACCTACTGCCTCATCCTCACTCTCGTCCTGCTCTACCTCCTCACCGTCATACCCACATCAGGTACTAGGCATCAACACTCACTGCACATGAGGACCGACCGGCCGACACACGTATTGTGCCTGCAGTGTATCTGTACTACCGCATTCTGGGCGACGGGAGGGGAGGCGAGCTGTCTGTCCGCGACTTTACCTCGCTTCTCAGCTCGTCCGTCACGTCCACCATCAAGGGACTCCTGCTGCCGCCCCCCGTGGAAAAACTCACCTGGAGAATCACAGGCGGAGGCAGCAAGAAGGCTCAGAAGCCTACGTCGATCGAGGATGAGCTCCCCCCTCTCCCCCCGATCGCTTTCGGTGCCCTGCTGCCGTACCCGTCACCAGATGACCCGTATCAGCAAGAGGCTCTCATGACGCTGCCCGATGCACTTGATCGGGGATTTGATTTCCTCTCAGTGCCGGTGGGCAACAAGACGGCCGACGGCAGATGGCGGCCAATCGCGGCGTCCGACATTGGCCTGAGTGTCGAGCAGATGCGCACGCGGCTTGCTGGCCATGTGAGAGCTCGGGATGGGTCGGACGTCGATTCGGTGCTGGAGCAGCTGGAGGTAGCCCGCAAGACCGACCTCCTCGCAGTGGTCCTCTCCGTGCCCATGACGATGCTCCAAGACCAACAGCTGGTCAGCAACCTGACGGACGCCGATCGGCCGCCGATTCCCTTTGAGCTGTGGGTGCGGGTGCCTCCAGATGACGCTGGTTGGTCAGGCTGGACGGCCTTCCACCGACAGCTGAACTATACGCCCCTTGCACAGGCGCTTCTCGATCTGCGAGACCCTTTGGTTCCCTTCCAGGAGAGGTGGAAAGGCGAGCTGGTGAGCGGCGTCCTGCTGCCGATGTCGGTCTTCGCCACTGGAGGAGAAGGTGACTCGGCGCGGCAACTGCCCGCGAGTGTGTCTGAGTGGGTGTTGGGTGTGATGGACCTGCGACAAGCTGTTGTGATCGAGTATGAGGGAGAGGGCTACGGCTACCCAGTTGTCGGCTCCCCTGGTCAGAGTCTGTTGGCCGAGTGTGGCTCGGCTGTGGCTGAGACGGTTGCCCAAGAAGAGGAGAGGAGACAGCCGGCCACAAAGGTGGGAGGGAGGAAAGACACCAGAGGTCTCCGAAACATGGATGCACTCTCCTGTGGTGTTGTGCAGGCGGAGAAGGTCGAGCGGGCTCTCGACGTTCTGTATCAGGACGTGCTGGTGTCGCTACTGGCGCCCATCCCTGAGCAGGTTGACGAGTCAGCGGCCGATTACTTCCACAGCGACCCCGCCACCGACATGCTGTACGAGGAGGCCCTCGCACGATGCCTCTCGGACCGACTGGTGGCCGGACACCTGGACGCCACCATTGTGGTGAGTTAAGGATGCAAAGACAGTCGTGGCATCGGTGTGTGCATTTGTGTTGTTGTCGTGGATGGATGGATGGATGGATCAGGTCAGCGGCGGAGGCCGCGGTGCTCTCGTGCAGTCGGTGCTCAATGCCGTCAGCAAGGCCAAGATCAAGGTGCAATCTGACTGACATGCGGATTTCGCTTTTGCTTCTGTTAACAAAGGTGCCAAGCTTGCTTCTGTCTGAGTGACTGTGCAGAAGTGGGATGTTCATGTGGTTGAGGGCTCTGACGAGGCAGTCGACGCACTCAGGTACCCATACAGAGACACACAGGGTCACATTTCCACAAGGCACTGCGATGAATGCAATGCCCACCTCGTGTTCAGGAAGCGTGTCAGCGGCGCTGGCGACCTGATGTGGCGCAAAGTGAAGGTCACCCCAGGCGATCTGAGGACATTTTCGCTGCCGCATGGCAAGAGGGCTCACGTGCTGGTGGCCCCCCCCGCCGAAAACCACCACTCACCCGAATACATCAACGGTACGGTGCCTTAGCAAACCATCCACTCACCCACACACATGAATGGGACGGATGTGTGTCGTCTGTCTCTATCGCGCGCATCAGTTGCCTTGAAGGGCGGCAGTCTGTTGGCTCGCGATGGTGTGGTCATCCCCAGCGAGTACAGCACCTTCGTGACGCCCGTCAGCACCGCCCGCCTGTGGACGAGGCTGGCACAGACGCAGGACCTGTTGCAGACGCCCTTTTTAGTGCACAGCAAGGCACAGTTCTTCCCTGCCAGGTGGGCGGGAGGGTGTGTCAGCAGAGGAAGGAGCGGCACACGTCGGCTGTAGTCCAGTGAGGATGTGCTGCGTTCCTTGATGCAGGGAATCCTCCGGCAAGGTGCGTGTCGAGAAGGTGTGGTCGTTCCACCACCCTGACAGCACCTTCACGACCATTCAGGCGGGAGAGCGGTCATTCCAGGTGCGTGGCGCTGGCCGACACATCCACTCAGTCGTCAAGTGACCGACCACCTGTGTGTGTGAATGTGCGCCTGTCCGTGTCTGCGTGTCTGTCTCATCAATCAGGGTGACTTCACCATGAGTGTTGCTGCAGTGGTGCACGGCCTCTCGAAGTTCTTCAAAGCGACCCTCTACAAGGACGTCCGTGTGTCCACACTCCCCGGGGAGTCGGTCATCGGGCAGCTGTTCGCTCCGCTGTTCGTCCCATTCGTGCGCCCCCTCATGCTCTCACAAAATGACACTCTCAGGTACCTTGGCGGTCAATCAGGCCAGGCGGGGAGTGAGACAAGTGCTCGAGTCGCATGACGGTGTGGCTGCTCTCATGCTCTTCTGTGTGTCAGCGTGTCGATGCGTCGCCGCGTGGATGTGTCGCGGATGGAGGTGTGGTACGAGTGGCGGCCCGAGGCACGGCAGTGCGAGGAGCTTGGGGGCCTCTGCGGTGTGCACAATGCTGAGGGTGCTGTGTTCAACATGACCATCCCTCCACTGAGATGACGGCTGGACGGGAGGACGCCCTCGCCCCTTTATTTGGTGTGTGGCTGATCTGATGTGTACGATGTGCCTTTCCAGCCCTGTTTCAACGCGAAAAGTGTGCCACCACAGACAGGGATAAGACGATCTGGTGGTGTGATGACTCATGAACCCGGGCATGCAACGAGCTTTATTCAACCGTCACATGGGGGCGGCCCGGCCAGCCACGCAGGCGCACAGGCCAAGTCGCATAATTCAAAAGGTCCATCCGTCCGTCCACATCCACCCATCTACTGTGCACCACGCACGGCACGACAGTATTGGGCCACGCACTCCCTCTCACATTGGCCACGCACACCACCACCACCACCACACACACCCAGACCCACTGCGTGACACCAAGACAGCCCGCCCTTCGGTTGGTCGGTTGACGACGCGGCCTGGTTGGTCTAGTACATGGGTCCTCCTCTGCTCTTCTTGTCGCCGCCCAGCTCGAAGTGTTTGCACCTCTTGATGGGCAGCAGCCGCTTCACCTTGCACTTGGTGCACTCCAACTTCAACACTATCTTCTTGGTCGTCTTGGCCTGGTGAGATGACGCACATACACACACAGGGACGCACAGACAGACATGTGTGGAGCCGCCCTCGCTCTCACTCCCCCCATCAATGGCTGGCTATGTGTGTGGGTGTGTGTTGCGTGCCTGCCATATGGCATCCCTCCCTACCTTTTTGTGGAAGATGGGTTTGGTTTGTCCTCCGAAGCCGGCCTGCTTCATGTCGTACCGACGCTTACCCTGGGCAAACCGAGACTCCTTGCCTGACACACAGACAGACAGACAGACAGACAGGACACATCAGTCAGTCAGTCACACACAGAGGTCCGCCTTCGTGTGTGGTGTGGTGTGGTGTGGTCGCTCTGTGTGCTGTGTGTGTAGCGTATTACTCACCCTTTTTGTACTGCGACACCTTGTGCGGCGTGTGCTTATTGCACTTGGGGTGCTTACAAAAAGTGTTGCGCGTCTTCGGAATGTTCACCTGGGGACACAACACAACACAACACATCACACATCACACACGACACAACCGCAGCGCCGTACATGTGACAGACTCCCAGAGCGAGAACACACCCACATCCACGACCGCCCGCCTCTCTGTGTCTGTCTGTCGGTGTGCGCCGCTGGATCTGCCTCGCTGCCTCTCCCCCTGTTCCCTCCCTCCCTCCCCCTGCCTCCTGTCCTGCCTCCACCAGACACCTGCCTCCCTCCACCGCCCTCGCTGCGTTTCGATCTTGGTTTCTCCTGATCTTTGTGTGAGCTGTCCAAAGCTTACCATGGCTTCACGATGGCGAAGGAACGCGCACCACTGACAAGGATGCGAGCTAGACATATTCGCCAGCTAAGCTCGCAGGCCTAGTTTGAAAACCGCTGCGGGTGTCGAGCCGCAGAGTGCAAAGATGGCGGACATCACGGGGGAAGAGTCTATTGAAGTGCTCGAGGTGAATCTATACAGGACGCCAAAGATCCATTTCCCAAGGCATCATCCTCTGTGTGTGTGTGTGTGTGTGTTGGTGCAGGCGAAGCTTGCCGAGTACCGCCAGAACCTTGCGCCAATCGAGCTAGCACTGGAACAGCAGCCCGGCGACCAGGTATGTCATGCAGCGAGAGGAGAATGTCGTCACCATCTGAGTGGCTTGATTGGTTATCTTGTTTTGCAGGCCCTGACAAAGCTCCGCAGTGATCTGCTGGAGGTCATCGGTCTCACAGAAGACCTCCTACGCCTAAGACAGCAGCAGGAGCAGGCCCTGCAGCAGCCACCGCCACAACAGCATGTGGCCGCACAGCTGCCGCCAGAGGCAGCAGAGACCGCCGCTGCTGCCGGTGCCGTCGGTGAGGGAGGGGAGAAGCCGTCTGGCTACGAGTACCCTGACGATGAGGAGCAGGGCGCAGAGGCTGAGGGGAGGGATGAGGAGGGGGATGGGTTTGGTGAGAGTGCAGAGGTTCTTGAGCGTGTGTCGCCCTACCTCCGGTATCTGGGGCGGAGCTGCGAGGCCAACTACGAGGGCACATGGTTCAACGGCGAGATCGTCGATGTCAGGGTGAGTGGAGTGAGTGCACTGATGGGCCAGTGCGGTGTGTGGGTCTGGCAATTAGCTAGTGGGCAGGGCAGCCGTTGTGTGTGTCAAAGTGTCGCTTGTGTGTCACGTGTGTCAGCCTGACGACACTTTGGTGGTGGAGTTCACGGGTTACAAGAACAGGGAGGAGTATGCGCCGCAGTCGGGCAAGGTGCGCATCCTCAAGCCCCCACACCCATCGCTCCTGCAGCCCGGCGCAGCCTGCCAGGCCATCTACGACGAAGACGGGTACGCAATGAGTGCTGGGTTAACTCTGCTGCTTTCGTCCTCCCTCCCATTGTCTCTCTGTGTGTGTGGTCCTTCCTCCCTCCCTCCCTCCCTCCTTGGTGTGTTGTGTCAAACAAACCAGTTTGTGGTACGACTGCACGATAGATGAGCAGACCGAGTTGGGGTACAAGGTCACCTTCACCGAATACGGCAACCAAGAACACGTCAAGGCCGACCAGGTGTGTACTGTAACCAACACACGGCCGTGGCCCGCACACACACACACACACACACATTCGCAGCTGTCTCTTCTCCTCTCCCTCTGTGTGTGTCAGGTGCGTCTGGCGGGGACGGGCGGTGGCGCGCAAGCTGGCGGCAAGAGGGGCAAGGACGGCCGTGGTGGTGACAAGAGGCGGGTCAAGGAGATACTCACCCCAGGCGGCTACCGCATACCCGAACACCTCACCATCAAACCCACTGGTTAGCCAAGCGAATGAACCACCGGTCATGGGACCGAACACGCCGTGCATCATATCGCTTGTGTCTGTGTCTGTGTGTGTGTGTGTGTTGTTGTGTCGCAGACACAGAGGATCAGAAGAAGTCCAAGAAGAAGAGGATGCACTCCATCAAGGCAAAACAGAAGCAGGTGCGTGGCATGTGAGGTGTTGGGTGGGTGTGGTGATGAATGATATCGACAAGCTGGGCTATGTCCAAGCCAGCCGCGCCAGCCACACCACACGAGCTGCATGTCGTTCGGGCGTGGAATGGTGTCTGTCGTGTGGCTGTGGCTGTGGCTGTGGCTGCAGGAGAAGGAGGAGGAGGAAGCCAACAAGAAGAAATCCAGCTGGCAGAAACACTTCAACAAGGTCAGTCGGTTAGGCAGAGAGACGAACAGACGGACCAGACCGATCGGATCGCGGGCAGAAACTCACCCTGCTCTCCGTCCGTGTGCTGCTTGCTTTAGTCCGGTGCCCGCGCTCGTGTGGGCTTCATGTCCGGCAAGCCAAGAGACTCACAGTTTAGGACAGCCGACGACGACACACTGGCAGACCTACCAGGTACCAGGTCAGGTGTGTGTGTGGCCAGGCAGCCAGGCAGACAGAGACAGGAGATGGGTGCGTGTGGGTGTTATGGTCCTCTTCATTCTGTGTGTCTGGTATGGTTGTTGCCCACAGGTCCTTCTGGTGGCGGTGGTGCGTCGGCTCCCCAGAGGCGGCATTTCACTCAGCAAGGCTGAGGAAGAAACGAAGGAAGGATGCGAGCGATTCAACGACTCCACGGCGGTGGTGTGTTTTGTGGAGCGGACGAATCTGTGTGGGTGCAGACAGACAGACAGACCAACAGACAGACAGACGAGTGCGTGTGTGTGTGTGTGAACCCTACGGACGACAGATAGATGCGACAGTAAGTCACTTAAGTGGATTGGTCTCACTCACACGCAAAGCACTCAACGGGTCAGTCAGTCAGTCGGGCAGGCGGGCAGAAAGATCTAGGTACCAAATGTGCCCGCTACCCTGGGTGTGTCGGCCAGAAACCAACACCCACACCCACACACACACATTCACATACACACATGAGCACACGACACACGAGCTGGAGAGCGAGACTTGACGAGAGCTGGGAGGAGTGGACAGAAAGAGGGAGACGCACGCCACGCACCGTTGGCGGTCAGGCACACGACGAATGAGGCGATTAAGTGGGTGGCCGAGTGTCTGATGGCTGTGTGTGTGTGTGAGCGCGACGCAAGTCCGTCCACAAGATGCATCATGGGTGCCGGCCAGCAGTAATGCATTTGTTGTGTCGCGTCAGCGCCCATCAGTACCTCCACCCTGGCTTGGTGTCTCGCCTTCCCTTGACGCAAAAAGAGAGAGAGAGAAAGAGGCAGACAGCCACACACCAACGGAGATAGACAGACAGACAGACCAACACACACACACACACATCAGCGTGAAAGCGCGTTCATATAATGTGCGCTGACTGAAACTATGCACCACATCATGCACCCCACGCACGCCCACTCAGACACTGACTGCCTACATCCATCTCGTCTTATACCTACCGGACGCAGGACACAGCGCCCATCCATCCATCCATCCATCGCCACACCGACACTTACACCAACAACAGCATCATATACACTGCACTGCACCAAAACACACCGACACACGAACAAACAGGGTCCAGACCAGACACACCACCAAGGTACCCGGTAGGTATAGGTAGGCGGCAAGGACCCTTAAGTACTTATCATTCGCTCTCTCTGCGTCGGTACGGGAAGAGACGCCGGCATGGCATCCACACAAACAGTCCGTCAAAACCTGCATCGCATCGAGTACACCTGGCATGGATGTGTGTGAAGTCTTGACCAGACAGACAGACAGCCAGACAGACAGACAATTAGTTAGGGTAATGGGTAACCTCGCCTCGCCACGCCTCGCCACGCCGGCCGCTATCTACCGTGTGTGTGTAGTATGTACTGTACGGCGGTAGACAGACAGAGGAGTGGGGGCAGAGGAGTGGGGGCAGAGGAGAGGGGTGGACTTTGATATATATGGGTGATGACACACACACACAGACACAGAGACACAGAGAGGGGCGAAGAGTCAGACTGACAAATAGAAAATTGGGCGTCAGTGTGGCTACGATACATGCATACATCCGGTAGGTACAACCAACCCCTGTTAGTCTGACTGTGAGCTGTTGTGCGTGCGTGCGGGCCGACATGCCACTCGTCTGAGAGAGGGATATGAATGAGAGAGAGAGAGAGAGAGAGAGGGAGGTAGGGAACCAAAAACGGATCGACACTCGTGGGCCGGGCCTAGGCCCTTTTGCTGCGCGTGCACACATCCATCCATCCATCGATCTGTCACTATAAAATGTCCCGTGACGCTGGGTTGCTACGTGGCTAGGTGGCTAGTAGGCGGGCGTGTCCGGTGAAAATGGTGTCAAATAGACCACTGACAATCAAACAACCTGATCTGAGAGGGCGAGAGGGAGAGTAAATCATATAGGGCAAGATAGAGGAGATTTAAATAACACCAGTGAGTGCCGTGCCACCCCACCAGCCGAGACACGCATGGCCGGCATGAACATCTGGATGAGATCAAAGGATAGATCCGATCGATGGGATGGGTGGGTTGGATGCAGACACACCAACACAACCACAACCACACACACTTCTGTGACTGCCGCACCGCACCGCACGCCCTCTCACGCACTCTCCACGCCACTCACTCCACGCTCCACTGCATTGCACTCCCTCCCACACACAACACGACACCGCGACCGTCGCCCACACTTCACTCACACACGCATCGATCCATCCATCATCCACACGTGAGGCTTAAATAAAACCAGCAAACACGGACACCGACACAGGTACCGTATCCACACGCCCCACCCCAACCCGCCCCTATCGACAAAGTCCGGAACGGACCACACCACACCACACCACAGAGACGGACAGGCATGACGACATGAATCAACATGATCGCATCGCTCAGAGGACCTTGTCTTGCCTCTCGACCGACGGGCTGATAGGATGCCCCCCAACGCCCCCGCCCGGCGGGACCCCTGTGGCTGTCATCGGTTTCTTGTCCATTTCCGCGTCCCTTGCCACCGCCCCCAGGATGCTCTGCTTGGGCGTCGGGCCCTCCCGCGACGGCTGCCGCCGCCTGCTCCTGTTGCTGCAACTGCCGCTCCCACTCACGCCATCTGTGTGCCGTCGAGACCGCGGGGTCCTGCTAGGCGTTCTGGCGGCGGCGGGTGTCCGTGTGGGGGTCCGGCTGTGGGACCGGGTTGTGTGCCGGGTGCCATCGCTGGAGATGACGATCTTGTGGATCTTCCGGGGGTGGTCGGTGTTGACGAGCTTCATCCGTCGCTTGCACCGGACCGTCAGCACCAGCCACACGGCGGCCGTCATGAACATGACCACGCCGAAGACGAGCAGGATGATGAGCCAGAGGTAGGTTGCCCGGGGAATGTCAGATGAGGAGAAGGCAGGTGGGACGATCTTGCCGTTGGGTGAGATGGTGAGTGAGGGGGGGTAGTGGGGGTCGACGGCGAAGGCCCGCCGGGTGTGGGAGTAGGGGTCCCTCAGGATGGCCTTCCACTGATCCACCAAAGACACTGTGCTCGACTCCGTCAACCTGATCCGTTGACAGGATAGGCCAGATTATTATTGTCCGCATTTGTGTGTGTGTGTGCGTGTGTGTGTGTGTGTGTTGGTGTGGTGGCTGACTCGAAAAGTGCGACGATGGATCCCGAGAGTAGCTGCCGTATGTGGACGTCATCGGAGGCCACGTGCAGGTCTGCAGCGATGGCCGCCTTGAGCTTCCCTACCAACGCCTGAAGCTTCGACACACTCTGCACAATCACAATCACACACACACGAGACATCTACCGATCGATCCACTGTTCTGTTCCCACACCGCAGCGTACCATCATGACGGCGTCATAGTTTTGGTGCAGCAGCTTGACGGCCAGCAGTGGCCCCGTGCGGCCCTTGAGCTCCTCCAGCCCGCTCTTGCCCCGGATCTCCCGCTTCTCGCACACAAACCGCCGATGAGACTCGCACTGTCTCGCACCCCAACCGCCATTAGGCTTGCCGTCGGCGTCTTGCGGCTGCATTACACGCAGGCAGAGAGACACGTGTGTGTGTTGAATGTGTGTGTGTTGGTGTGTTGGTGGTCTGGTCTGTTTGGGAGCGTGTGTGGCGTGCCTACGTAGAAGAAAGCGCATTCCTTCTCCTTTGGCTCGGTGTCGGGGTTGATCTTTGCGAGTTTCCTGTACTTCAGCTCAGGGTGGCCGCGGTTGCCGCCCCAGTGGGTGTACTTCCATGTCGTGCCGTCAGACCACGACCAGCACGACGCACCCTCACACTGCATCGCATCAAGGACCAAACACGAGACACAGGTGATGAGATTGATTGGGGTGGAAACGGATTGACGAGCAATGTGTGTGTGTGTGCTGCTAACGCTTGCGGGGTCGTTTTTGGCTCCGATGTAGTATTCCCCGTCATGCCGGGCGCCGCGGGGCAGCAGACAGCTCGACGCCTTCTCATCCGAGCAGAACAGCTGCAGGAACGCTGAGTCCTCATCCTGCACACACCACATCACCACATCCAGTTGATTGACACAAATGAATGCCGGGAGGCGTGGCGTGGCGTGGCGTGTTGTGATGTGATGTGTCCTGTCCTCTAACACTGACTGACCGCATTTCCGATAGACGCGAGGTGTCCGCCCTCGTCCATGCAGACGTGCTCTGCCTCGTCCCAGCTGAGCCGCTCCAGATGCACCTTGTAGCAGCCACCACGGTCGCCGCCACGGTAGTATCCCTCCGGACACCCGTCGCCAACCACACCACCGTCCTCGCGCATCCTCGGGTCGCTGTCAAAGTCCGATTGCCGCGATGGGCACGGTGCGGGGCCGGACATGTAAGTGACCACGGACTGAGTGAACAGCGGCGCGTGTCGTTGCGTGAGGGCGTTCTGCGACTTGAGAGTGCATGTGGGCGGCTGGAAGGTGGTCTGTCTGCAGGCCGGGTCGGTCTCGCAGATGATGTTGCACTCCGACTGGCTGGAAGCGCCGATGAGGTGGAGAGTGGAGAGGCCGCTCTTGGCGTCTTCCTCGGGGCGGCCGATGAGCTGGCAGGCGGGCTGCATCCAGGTGAAGAAGCGGCACGCCTCCTCATTCTTGCACGCCTCCCGGCACTCGTCAACGGACCGCTCCTGCGCCTTGGCGTCGCTCCGGTCGAGGTGCTGCAGCTTGATGGTCTTGATGGCAGAACCATCACCCACACCATACTCGTATCCTGTGTCGGTGCAGCTCATGTCTGTCTCGCAGCGAGAGAGAAAGAAAGAACAAACAACGCACCACACTTTTATGTGTTGTTTGAGCGGCGGCGGGCTGGTTTGGTGTCTGTCTTACCGCAGCTCCTGGGGGCGCTGATGAGCCGCTCGTCGGTGCGGATGCGCCCCACCTCCCAGCCCTTCAGGTGGCACGCGCCCTTGTCCGGCTCGAACACCACATAATGGCAGCCAATGACGTCCCCACATATGTCCTGACAATCCGCCAAACTCTTGACGCCATCGCCCCTGCCACCTGCAATGGTCTTGCTATCGAGGTCGACCCGCGGCCACGCGCACTTGACCTCGTCCGTGGCCGGCTCGCCGATCTCCGCCGGCTCGGCAATGTCGATCTCCTTCTGCATGCTCTTGGCGTCGTACTTGGGGTGGGCCTCGCAGACGTATCGGCGTGTGACGCGGACGATCTTGCCGTGCTTATTGTCGGGTGTGAGGCAGGAGGGCAGGTTGATCCACTTGTCGACATGGGATGGAGAGGGGAAGTGGGCCGGCTGCGGCACACACGCCCTGTGGCAGGCCAGGGTGCCGTAGCTGCCGACCAAGGCACCCGTCGAGGGGTCTTGCGGCTGCACACACATCACACACACAGACACAGAGAGAGAATGAGGACATACCCAAACACCACACCCCACTCACAGACGGAAATACCGCGATGAATCCGCATTCGCCTGACAGGTCGTCACCGAGGTTCTTGCCCCATATCAGCTTGTGGTCGCCCGCCTTTTTGCCCTTCTCGGCAATGTCGTCGAGCCAGTGCCAGCCGTTGGACGTCATCTTGAGACCGACGAACACCTGCGAGTCGTGGTGGCCCTCCTGCGGCACCCAGCAGTGGGGCGACGTGGTGGTCGACGAGTTGCCGCCGCTGCTGCTGCAGAACAGACCCATGATCGCCTTGTGCTCGGCCTGAATGCATGACACAGATGGATGGATGGATGGATGGATGGGAAGAGAGACGTGGCGCATTTCGTTGTCTCTGTTCCTTCCGACCTCGTCATTAATGGTGGCCAGATGACCGAACTCCTGCTCGCAGATGCCCTCGGCCTCCTTCCACGAAGCCCGCTCGAAGGACAGCCGGTAGCACACCCCATTCGACCCCATCTGGTAGCCGTCAGGGCACTTGCCGCCCCCTTGCACCTGCACATGCGCCAAGGCAGCCGTGCTGTTGCGGGATGGGCAGGGGGCCGGCCCCACTGCCGATGGCACGATGCTCTCGTGGTAGTAGGGGTGGATTGGGGTGAAGAGAGCCGACTTGTCGCTGGAGTAGGTGCATGACGGGGGGTGGTACTCGCCGCCCGCCGTGCACTGGGGGTCGTCCATGCAGAGAGTGTTGCACGTGGCCGCGTCGAGGGCCGCCATCTCAAAGATGGGCGACGGGGATGAGGAGTTCTGATCGATAGACAGACCATCATGCCACACGGACAGACATGAATGACATCAGTACTCGGCCGTCTGTCTGTCTGTCCACTCACTCACTCACTCACTCACTCACCGTCATAAGCTGCTGCAGGAGGCACCTGCTGCCCCGCCAGAGGTACTTCTCGCAGCCCTTGATCTGCTTGCATCGGGTGGCGCACACAGACGGGCTGTGGGCCGGCTCCGTCTTGATGATGTCGTCCCCGCCCAAAGGCAGCGTGAAGCCCTGCGCACTGCAGCTCATCTCTGCAACCAACAACAAAAACACCAAGACAATACAATAGCGTAGGTGGGGGCGCGTGGGGCCTTGGTGGGTCTTTCTCACCCTCACTCACTCACCGCAGCTCCTTGGCGCGTGCACAAGGTCGGTCCGTTCTTTCTTCTTGTTGCTGCCGGTGGTGGTGTCAGCGGGCACAGCGTCCCACCCCTTGAGGTAGCACCCCCCCCACTGCCGCCCGAACACGACATAGAAGCAGTCGGCCGTCTGGTCACACATCTTCTGGCACTCGGCGATCGACTCCACCCCGCTGGCCAGCCCGCCCACATCGCTGCCGTCCATGTCGCCGTCAGAGCAGCAGGGGCACGTAGTGTTGGTGACGGGTTTCTTCTTGCCCTCCTTAGGTTTCTTCTCGTGCGGCGGCGGTTTGAAGGATGGATCGTACTCACAGATGTACCTGCGGGTGACGCGTTTGGGGCGGAAGTCTGCTGTGGCGGATGTGTGGCACTCGATGGAGCCCCAGCCGCCGTTGATCTTGCCTGTCGAGTAATCTTGCGGCTGCAGCCGGGCAACAAAGGCGCACAGCACAGGGGAACATTGGCCGAAATCTTTCTTCTGGTCTTGTGTGTTCTGTGCTGCTTGGTGCGTACGTAGATGTATGCGCATTTCTTGCCCTTGTCGTCTGCAGGCATCTTGAGGGCCACACCCTGGCCGTAGTCGAGCAGCGGCGTCTTGCGCTTCCCCGCCCAGTTGCTGAAGGTCACCTTCTCGCCGTCAATCCACCGCCACTTACCCTGCACAAACCATCCACCGTCACAGCTTGCTCACATCCCCCCCTGCCCCGTCAATGTATCCCACCCACCTTGTTGGTCCTTCTGAGTCCGATGAAGTAGTCGCCGTCGTGCAAGCCGTCCCTGGGGACGAGGCACATGCCGTCGTCGAGACAGAAGAGCTCCAGGATGCTCGCCTGGTCCTCGGCAGTTGTGGGAGTGGCCAGGTGCGCCTTCTCGCCCTCACAGATGGCCTCCGCCTCCTCCCACGTGGCACGCTCGAAGCTCAGACGATAGCAGACGCCGTTGGTGCCGCGGATATACCCATCTGGGCACTTGTCGGGTGTGTTGGTGTTCCTCTTGCGTTGGGCCACGGTGAGGTTCTGCATGCCCGCAGCCACGAGGTCGTTGATGAGGTCCTTGCTGGCGCGGGAGGGGCATGCGGCAGGGCCGGAGACGTAGGGCACGAAGGCGTCGTGGTAGTAGCCGTAGACGGGCACCTTGACGACGGGCTTGTTCTCCTCGTGTGGCATGAGCATGCACTGGGCCTCCAGTATACGGCTGCTGTGGCAGCTCGTGTCGTCCTTGCACACCGACTCGCACTCCTTCTTGGCGGCCTTGAGCGACTTGTCCCCCTTGTCGGGTGTGCCCTTGATGATGTGCAGGGGGGTTTTGTCGTCCTCCTTGCCGAACAGGTGGCACTGCGGCCCCCGCCAAGTGAAGATGGAGCACTCTGCCGTGTCCTCGCAGGCCATGGCACAGGTGTCGGGTGACTTGTGCGCGTCTGAGGGGGTGTCCATCAGGCCGAGCGTGTCGTTGCTGTGGTAGATGAAGCCCTCCTCGACACAATCCAGGTCTGACCACAACAGAAAGACGACAGAAGAAAGACAGACACCGATGTGCTGGTTTGACGATTTGTTTGTGCGCTGTCTCCTCGCTCGCTCACCGCAGCTTCTGGGTCCTGCAATGAGGCCAGTTGTTTTTTTGTCCAGCTCGACCTCCCAACCCTTGAGGTAGCACCCGCCCCACTGCTCGCCATAGACGACGTTGAAGCACTGCTTGTTCTCCTGACACAGCGCCTGGCACTCGGAAGCCGTCTTGACGCCCTTGGCTTTGCCACCCACATCCAGACCCTTGTAGTCGGCAGGCATGCTGTAACACGATATCTCTGCACGCAATTCGCACACACAGATCAATGGGGCCATGCCATGTGGCCATGTGTGTCCGCCTGTGTGGGCGGGGCGACCTTCTGGCGGTGGGGTGGTCGCCGGGTAGCCGCACGCAATTTTGACACCGCCCTGAAAATGGGGGCTCTCGTCGCTGACGTTCTTGGGGACGGAGGGGAAGCCCTTCATCTGGCAGTTGTGGCTTTTGGGGTGGTACACGTAGCCCCCACACAATGTGGTCTCCAGGCACGTGTCGGCGCAGGCCTTGCGCGACTTGGCCTTGAGGTTCTCGAGCTGGTAGTACTGGTTGACGTCCGTGCCATCCTCAAGCTCCTCAATGCACCACTCAACTGATGACGGACGAGGCACAAAGGACAGCACATGTAGTAGTGTGTCTCTCCTTCGATGTGTGTGTGGTCACTCTGTTGGCTCTTTACCGCAGTATTTTGGCCCGGTGGTGGCGCCCTCAGCGATCTTGACGCTGTCCTGTGTGCGGTTCCATTTGAGTTCGCAGCCGTAGCCCTCTGTGAAGGTGAAGTGGCGACACCGCCACTCGGCCTGGCACGCCGCCTGGCACGCGTCGGAGGTGTTGGCCTTCTCGAACAGCGGCACCGTGATTTTGTCGAGCTCCTCTATCCCCAGAGTGAAGTCGTTGATGGCCGTGTCTAGCTCCCAACACGAATTGTCTATCGACTCTGAGGCAAGGCAGCAAGGATGGATATCAGACAGACAGACAGAATGATCGACCGCAGAGGAGTGCGGGGCGGCCTGGGGGCTCACTCACCGTAGGGCGGGTACTCGGCCGTAAGATTCTTCCGGTCGACCACGACATGCAGGGTGCCGTTCTTGGCGGTCACCTGGCTCTTCTCGTACTGGACGCGGTTGAAGTCGAAAGTGTATTCGCCGATGCCCCACCTGCCGCCCTTGCTGTACTCCTTGAACTCATCAAAGGTGTCGGACCAGCGAGGCGTGAAGTCATCGGTCTTGTTATCGTAGTCCCACACCTTGACGTAATCGAACTGGGCGGTGAGGGGCAGACAGTCGGGGTCGAAGACGCCCGCCCACATCTCGATACGAGGGTTGACCACCCATGCGTTGATGTGTAGCGTCATGGACTCGTTCATTTTCTTCATCGAGTCGGGGTCGGTGTCCTCCCGCACCAGCTCATCGTCAAAGAACCACGCGATGCGCGTCGGCGTCCACTCCATCGTGTAGGTGTGGAACTCCGTGTCAAGCCGGGTGTCGGTCACGTGCTTGGCCTCCTTGAGCTCACGGCCGGGCGTGATGCCCGTGATCAGGTTGGACTGGAACGTGTTGGGCACGCCGCTCTCCGTCCCCTCCTCCCACAGGTGGGCCGTCGACCCGAATATCTCGATATCGAGCTCCTGCCACTGGCTGCCGGGCTTGTCAGAGTTGGGCTTATAGAGAAAGAAGGTCACAATCGCCCCGCTGCACTGGAAGGCCTTGATGCGCGCCTCGAACTTGCCGTAGAGGAACAGCTCGTCAGTCGCATTGATGACGGGGAAGATGTCGCCGCCCAGGTGGATCTTCTCGCACTTGCCGCTCTTCGGCGAGAACGCGTACTCGCCGTAGCCCTCGTCGTATGGACATATCTCAAGCCGCTGCGCACGCACCGACAGGGGAAGGGACGACAAAAGGACGATCAGCAGCACCGCAAGGACCCAGCTGAAAGAGCTGAGAGAGGGAAGGCGGAGGGGGAGGGAGGCGGTAGGGGGGTGCCGCCGTCTGGTGGTGGTGGTGCTGCTGCTGCTGGTTGTGGCGGGCTGTGTCTGGGCGGGAGGGGGGTCGCCGGCTGTCGGTTGCTGTCTTGTGTCGTCTTGTATGAGCATTGCGATAGTCTGCAGACAGTTGTGTTCGATGGGTGCGATGTGCAGTCGTCAGTCAGTCCAGGAGGAAGGAAATCAATTCTGAGTATAAATTGCTGCAGGGCTGTAGCAGGCAGCTGTCAGAATATATAAAGAGAGAGATAGACAGGCTAGGCAAGGCAAGGCAAGGCAGTCGGGTCGGGAGGCAGGGTGCGCTGCGGTGCGGGGCAGGCTTACAAAAGACGGAAAGCGGAGAGATAGACAAGTACACACGGCCAAACACTTCTTGGCTGGCTCACAGGGTGGCGCTGCCGACCGCTGGCGCCCTGCCTCCGCTTCGCTGTCCCTCGCTTTCGTGTGCGCGCCCGCGCGCCGTCCAGCCGTTTCTAACGGTTTGTAAATCCGTGTGGGGACGTTTTTTGTCAGTGACTCCATCTCAGCATTGAATGCGGTCAGTGTGATGATCCTTCAGTAGCGTTCCTGCCTCTCGGCGATGCACAGCTGCTCTCATCCCGACCAATGAAAGCCGATAGACATCGCCGAGAGGCATGGAAGTTATAACAGCAGGGCAACGGCGAGTCATCAAACCGACACCATCAGTAAGCGACAACACGGTGAGCATTCTCTGTCCTCCCTGTTGCATATCTTGTACACATTCATTCACAGGTGAGAAAATGCTGGGGTACGGCATGTACCATTGGAGATTTGCCGATGACCTCGTGAGGGGCGAATCTCCAGCAGTCTCACGCCATCACCAGGCACCTTCCACCCATGAATACACCAGGATGAGGTCACGGCAGATCCTCGCGGCAGACACAACACAGCACGCATCATTGCCCGACAACCAATGCGGCATATATCATAGAAAGAGAGAGTGGACACGACACCACCGAAGCCACAGCTGAGCGAGTCAGGCACAGCACAGACAGTGCTGCAGCTGTCATGCAGAAAGCAAGTCCGTCCGTCTCAGCAATTAACCAAATGTAGACCCCCAACTGTACATCACACAGCGACGAGCCATCTCATCTTCAGTCTTCAACCAGGCACTCAAATCAAATCATCATCGCCAGTCAATCATTCCTCGGGCGGCTGTCCTCCCGGCACCAGCATCGTGATGTTGTTGCCGTTGAGCAGGATGGAGTCCAGCTGCGTCGTCTGCTTGCCCTCACTCGTGAAGGTGTACTCGGTGACGTCATCGAGGACCATGTTGACGAAGTCGTCGAAGCCTCTCAGCGTCCCCACCAGCTCCTTGTCGCCCTTCATGATGATCCAGATCTTGCTCCCGATGCACTTGTCGATGAGAGCAAGCGGCAAATACGAAGGAGTCGCCTGAGCAGCGACAGCTCCTGAGCTTGAGGTTGCCATTGTCGTCCAGCAGGGATGCCTCTGCGACCAAGTCGGCTCTTCAAGCCACCAAAGCCGCTTTTCCTCTTTCTTCGGGGTTAAGCTCGCAAACAGTGCTGATCGCCTAGCTCGCAGGCAAAATCGGCAATGATGACTTCAGTAGAAGCAAAGCCAAGCTGGCTGGCAAGACTGGGCCGTGGAATATTCAATTTCTGCGACAATCACTTCTTACCTGTCGGTCTCGTTGTGTTTGTGGTGTTTGGAGCACTGGTAAGGGATGAGCGGGCAGCACAGATGACACAGAGGATGGCTGCATTCCCAGTGACGTGTTTGTCGTGTGATCAGGTCCCTCTGCCTGGCGAATGGCTGGCAGGTGTGGACTCCCCTGTGCCGTCGGGCTTGGTCTCCCGGATCTGCGTGTGCATCATCTTCGTCCTCTCCGGCCTCAAGCTGCAGTTCGCTGAAGTGAAAGAGGGCCTCAAGTGCTGGCAGGGAGCCCTCTATGGCGTCTTCTCCATTATTGTCATCACTCCGCTGGCAGGCTTCGCCCTGGTGTTTGTGCCGCTGGTGCCAATGGAGCTATCCCTCGGCTTGGCGCTGTTCGCTCTGATGCCCATGACGCTCACGAGTGGTGTCATATTGACGAAGCAAGCGGAGGGCAACCAGCCACTGGCGTTGCTCTTCACTGTTGTGACCAACTTCTTGGCCATCTTCACGCTGCCCGTCAGCGTCCCGCTGCTAGTCGATGTGTCACAAGGCGGCGCGGAAGAGGGCGAGAGCATTACGGTGCGGATTGACGGGGTGCAGATGCTGCTCAACCTGACGTACTCGATCCTTGTCCCGCTGGTCGTGGGCAAACTGCTGTCGTTGTGGAAGCCCATACTGGCCTTCGCCAACAGGCACAAGAAGCTCATGAAGCACTCGTCGGCATTCTTTCTTATTGTCATCGTCTGGATGAGCGTCTCGAAGGCGGTCGATCAGGTCAGTCAGTCACCAGAGGACACTGCACACAGACATCAACACGCCAGACAAGCGTGATGGCTTGTTGCTGTGTGTCGTCCGTGCAGATTGCCGATTTACATGTGGAGATGGTCATTGCGACGGCTGCCCTTGGTGTGGGCCTCCATTTGGTCTACCTCGCTATCAACGCATCAGCATCTCTCCTCCTGCGGCTGCCCACACGTGAGAAACGCACCGACCTCTGCACACAGCCGGCTCAATCATGGTCCGTGTGTGTTGACTGCAGCGATCAGCAAGGCAGTGGTCGTGTGCGCGTCGCAGAAGACACTCCCCGTGTGCGTGACCGTCATCGAATTCCTCCCGGCTGCCCTCGGCGCACGGGTGAGACAAGACCACTGGTCAAATCATCACCGGATCCGAATCACCTTCTGCTGCTTCGTCTTGTCCTTTCCTTTGCTGCAGGGTGTGATGGTTATCGGGGCGATTTTGGGTCACTTCACGCAGATTCTCATTGACGCGTTCCTCGCCTCATGGTGGGCACAGCGGAGCCGTAAGCAGAAGGCGGCCGTACCAAACGCACAGCAGCAGCAGCAGCAGCAATCGGGCCTCAAAGACACAGACACACAAACAGGTACGTCCGTCAACACGGCGAACATGGTGGCCGACATGAATGGGGGGGTTGTGTTGGTGTCCGTCCATCAGATGACGTCATTGTGACACCGGTGGCCAAGGGCACCACCATGGCTACCGACGAGACGACCGAGACAGAGGACAGCCGCTGTCCACTGGAGCCCAAACGGAGCAATGACTCGCTGGTAAGCCTCCACATCCCCATCGAGGAGAGCGTCATGGGCGTGCCGGGCTCCGATCCCTTCGGCTATGTGGGGTCGCCGCGGGCCGAACGTCCATCATCCGACGCGAGTAGAGGGGTAGAGAGGTCCCTGGACCACATGTCGAATTGGATATCCCAGAGCGAGCTGGGGCTTTCCTGGCGGATGCACTGATGGGATGGGTGGTGATGGGTGGCAATGGGTGGTGCGTGTGTTCATGCTGCTATCGATTCGATGAGTGCATACAATTGACGCGGCAACAGTGTGCGCCTCACGGGTGCTGTGCTGTTGCTGGCGGTCCGTGCGTCGCGCTTTATAGCTAGGTCCTCCCTCCCTGAGTGCACTCGTGCATGCAGATGCATACCCACTATATCATGCATTTCGACCCGTCTGAGTGTGTGCCCCCCCATCCTCCCCTCTGCCTCTTTTTGGTGTCTCTGCATTGGCGCCGCTTTTGCCTTTTGGATGCGGGTGCAGACTCCTCCCTCTTTGTTTGTTGCGGCGTGATCGAATCCATGAGCTGTGCGTGTTGCGTGTTCGCGTGTGTGCGTGTTAGTGAGCTTTTTCATCCGACGTAGTGTACAGGGGCCGGGGGGCAAATGGGCGACATATGGATGGATGAATGCGAACGCATACAGCCAGTCCGCACAAAGAAAGAAAAACGGAGAGGGAGGGAGAGGTGTATCTATCTATCCGTGGGCACACATGAATGATACATACCATCTGTGTAAAAGGCACAGCCTCCCTCCCCTGTCCTCTGCCATTTTTGACTGGGGAGGGAGGGAGGGAGGGAGGGAGGGAGGGGCGGACGGACGTACAGTGTCTATTAGTCGCTTTGTACGGAGGGACGGCGAAAGGGGTTTGGGTGGCCAGGGACGCTTTTGTCGCGCAGTCTTGAATGGATGGACGGATGAACATTTGGCAATGCTGTGATCGTGACAGATCGAGCGGTTGGCTCAGTCATTCCTCACGACACGTGACGGATGTTGGCCGTCATGGGCCTGACGTCCGTGCCGTTGAGTGAGGGTGGCGTGCCGGCTGTCGACTCGTGTGCGTGTGTGTTGGTTGTCAGTGTGAGTGGAATGTGTGAGTGACCGACCACCTGACGTGTGATTTGCATTGCGGGACACTCACAGATGTGTATGTGCGACACGTTCTTCCATGTCAGCGGAATGCATCAGCATCTGGCTGCTGATTGAGTGGGGTGGGCTCTGCACGCTGAGCCTTGAAAGGGAAGGCGACCGTCTCATTCGCACATCGGTCCATCCATGTGTGTGTCCATTCATTCCCTCGCCCGCCCCCTCTGTGCGCATCTCTGTCGCCGCCCGGCAACCCTAAAGCACCAACACCCTTCATGGCCTGATGCTCTGGAAGTGCCCGTCCAGAACACAGATGCCCACAGAGAGAGAGGGGGGGACACACACGAGGAAAACCAACACATGGTACCAGATACAAGACATGATAGAGAGGTCAGTGTCTCTCTCATCCACTCGACAGGCGGAGAGCTTTCCGTGGCGCTGGGTGGCTTTGTGAGCGTCTGTCCAGCTCTCTGGGTGGAAACTTCAGCCACCTTGCCGGCCGAAGCGCCAGCTCTTCGCCGCACCTTGTCGGGCGGTGCCGACACAAAACAGTGGCGAAGACTCTCTCTCTCTCTCTCTCTCAGGCAGATCAGTGTGTGTGTGTGTGTCGAGCTGTCTGTCTGTCTGCCGGCCGTGTGTGACGGATGCATCGACGAGAGATCAACACACTCTCGCGAACAGCCGTCACGCGCACACCGATGAACAGACAGACGGCCACCGCCACCCCACACAGCGATTCCTTTGTGCAGCCAGCCAGCCACTCATCCCTCTCTGTCTGTCTGTCTGTCATCTCTCCCCCGCCCCCCACTCACTAGCCGACACACTCATGGCAGCAGACGGCTGACGAGTGGAGGGCTGATGTGATATGACAATGGCAGCCAGACCGACCGACACACAAAGCTCCATAACACAATACACTCTCATAAACACGACAGCCGTCAGTCCATCGATGCCGTCCACGCGGCAGAGAGATAGACAGTCAGTTCACTCACATCAGCTCGTCGACTCATCGGCCGATCTCACAGCGGCAGCCGCTCGGCCGTCGTCTCGCTTTGTTCCAGCGAGTGAATCAGCACACCAACCACAGCTGACACACACACACACACAGACACACAGACGTCATCGGCCCCCCCTCTCTGTCCGTCTGTGTGTCCCTCCCTCTCTGTGTGTCTGTCGGTGTACCATTGCTCGCAGACACCAAAGTCCATCATCAGACCGCCACACACCGCCGCATAATGAGCTCTCGTCTTGTCCGGCTGTCGTCCGTCAGTCGACGACCGACACCAACACGCAAAAGGGCCACGAGAGAGAGAGACAGAGAGACAGAGAGAGAGATGTCAGCTAAGGCCAGGCAGTCAGCACGTATTGGGCAGCAGGGGTCGGCGCATCGGCCGATCTTTCTCCCTTCAGCACATGTCATCGCCACCACTCAGACAAAACACTCGTGTGTGTGCCACATATGACCCACAGGCAGACAAGCAGGCAAACAAACAGATATCTCTCTCTCTCAGCAGTCGTGTGTGTCCATTCATTCCCTCGCCCGCCCCCTCTGCGCGCATCTCTGTCACCGCCCGGCAACCCTAAAGCACCAACACCCTTCGTGGGCTGACGCTCTGGAGTTGCCGGTGCAGAAAACAGATGCCCACAGAGAGAGAGGGGGGGACACACACGAGGAAAACCAACACATGGTACCAGATACAAGACATGATAGAGAGGTCAGTGTCTCTCTCATCCACTCGACAGGCGGAGAGCTTTCCGTGGCGCTGGGTGGCTTTGTGAGTGTCTGTCCAGCTCTCTGGGTGGAAACTTCAGCCACCTTGCCGGCCGAAGCGCCAGCTCTTCGCCGCACCTTGTAGGGCGGTGCCGACACAAAACAGTGGCGAAGACTCTCTCTCTCTCTCTCAGGCAGATCAGTGTGTGTGTGTGTGTCGAGCTGTCTGTCCGTGAGCCGGCCGTGTGTGACGGATGCATCGACGAGAGATCAACACACTCTCGCGAGCACACGTCACACATGACAGATGCACAGACAGACGGCCACCGCCACACCACACAGCGATTCCTTTGTGCAGCCAGCCAGCCACTGATCCCTCTCTGTCTGTCTGTCTGTCATCTCTCCCCCGCCCCCCACTCACTAGCCGACACACTCATCGCAGCAGACGGCTGAGAAGTGGGAGATAAAGGACAAATGACAATGGCAGCCAGACCGACCGACACGCAAAGCCCCAGAACACAACACAGTGAGATCGACGCACATACGACCAAAAGGCGACATAGTGAGAGATTCAGTCAGTTCAGTTCAGTCAGCCCGTCCGTCGGCTCATCGGCCGATCTCTCTCCCTTCAGCACATATCATCGCCATCAGCGCGTCGAAGCCATCAGAGAGCCACTCAGACAGTCACACACTGAGGACACACAGACAGTCTGAGACAGACAGACAGACGTCTGTGTGTGTGAGTCCTGCCTGTGTCCTCATGTGTGTGTGCCCATCTCTCTCTGCATACCAGTTGGTCGAGTGCAGTGTTGTCGCCAAGCACCGCCGCCCCGCACCCCACACGACATCTGCAGCACACCGCACAAACAGACAGATGACAACCACCACCACCCGTCGCATCACAGCGCCATGCATCACCTCGGCGTGTCATCTGCTGGTCGCTCACCGAACTGCCCGCACCGATGTCTGTCTGTTAGTGCCGCCAGCAGCCGCCCCGCCTGTGTCAGCCACGTGTGTGCATCCTGTGCGTGGGGGGCCGCCGCTCATCACCATGCACTGATCTCAAAGATCCGCGCAGGAATGTGGAGGGAGGGGTCAGATGCACCCTAAAGCTCTGCGAGCTTGATGCAGATCTCCCGCTCAGAAAGCTCGACGGGCATCGCAGACGTAGGTGGTCAACAGCGCAGTCCAGTGGGGCAACAGAGACCACTTCATCTTTCGTCGAATTGATGGACCCTCCGCTTGACGTGACTGAAGCGCAGAGTCTGTCGCCGCTGACGGCCTCATCCCACGCGCCGCTCATCGCAGATGCCACGGCAGACAAGTTCCTCAAATTCCTGCTGGCGGATCACTCGGACGATGAGGCCCAGAAGGCGGCGGCGGCTGCTCCTGGTGGTGTTGGTGGTGATGCAGCGCGGCGTGAAGGGATGGAAGGGACGAAGGGGGAGCGTTCGGTGACGGAGCATCCGCTGTTTGGGATAGCGCAGAGCTACGTGCCGCACCTGACGTCACTCACCATGGAACGGCTCCTCAAAGAACCGGTGACCAACACAACACAACACAACACAACACACGCACACAGAGTAACGAACAGCATCGCGCATCTATGTCCTCTCTCTCTCTCTCTCTCTCTCTCTCTTTCTTTAATTCCACCAGACGATTCTTCAGTTGGAGCAGGAGCGTTTGTCGAGTGAGATGGAGACCCTGGCTGTGCAGAACTACGGCGCCTTCATCGCCAGCGCCAAGACAATCACGGGCGTGCGCGAGCAGCTGACGTCCATCGAGGGACAGCTCGATGACGTACTGGGGCAGCTGGAGCCACTGCAAAGGGGACTCCAGGTCAGGCAGGCAGCAAAAAGACGGATAAGCGCCTGTCCCATGGTCTGTGTGTGTGTGTGTGTGTATGATGATGCGACAGTCGTTTCAATCGACGGCCAGCGGTTTGGATCGTGAGCGTCAGGGCCTCAGGAATCTCCTGCAGCACCACAACACACTCATAGAGGTAAGCGACGAACCAACACACAAATGGCTCTCAACACAAAAGTTTCCGCTGGTACGGACGGATGTGCTGATCGTGTGCGCGTGTGCGTCTGTCTGTCTAGATTTTGGAGATTCCTCAGCTGCTGTCTACGGCTAGCCGCAACGGCCAGTATGACGAGACTTTGGACGGGCTGGCCTTCGCCCAGCAGCTGTTCCACCTCTTCCGCAGCCGCGGACACGACAGCGAACTACTCACCATGCTCGAGAAACAAGTTGGCAGATAGACAGACGTGGACACACAGAGTGATTCGTGGACGTACTTCGTGTATGGGTGTGGTGTGTGTATGGTCTGTCTGTGTGCAGGTGGCGGACCAGAAGCTGGCTCTTCAGAGTATATTGCTGCATCAGCTCAAGGGCGACATCCACCTGCCGGCATGTGTGCGCATCGTGGGGTGAGCTGCCCTGCCCCCCACACACGCACACCCACTTCACGTCTTCAAAGAGAGCTCATCTACGTCTGTCTACTGTCTGCCGTGAATGTGTTTGGTGTTAAGGTATTTGCGTCGTCTGGGTGTGTATAGTGAGGAGGAGTTGCAGGCCGAATTCCTCGCGAGGCGGAGCGACTACGTCGACACACACAGGAGACAAACAGAGACACTCACCATCTCAAACTGCGCCAAGTGAGTCGAACGCACCTTCGCCACATCACGCAACGCAACGCTGAGGTCGCCGGGCTGTCTGATTGGCCTGTCTGTCTGTCTGTGGTTGTTCCTTCGTTCAGTGGTCTGCGTGGCGCGGCTGATCTGCTGCGGACGCACATATGCGACGTCGGCATGCACTACAAGTGAGCCGAGCCCGACCAAAAGACAGACCGAGAGTCGATAGATACCACACACGTCATTAGTCTCTCCCGACCCGATGTGTCAAACAGGGCGTTGTTTGGTGGTACTGAAGGACCCCTGTCAGCGTGGCTGCTGGACCAGGTGTGCTGGTTCGTGGAGCTGCTGCGGGCCGCCCTCCTGCCCACCAAGTACCACCACCTCTACCCAGCCACACAACCACTGTACCAATCACCAGGTACCCATTGCACACAACAGAGTGGTATTCCCTCTCTCCGTTCGTGTGTCGACGACATGCCAGACGGCACGCTGGTGCCGGCCCCCCCGATGGACGCGTCATCTTTGGCGGCGCTGTACCGTCAGACGCTGCACACGTCATCGACACTCAAGCGGCTGGGCTGTCAGTTCTTCCCAAGCGCTGCTGTCATCTTCGACCTCTATTTGGAGGTGGGACGAGAGGCGAGGGGGCCGAGGAATGATCTTCCTGATGCATTGATGGGACTGGCTTGCCTGCCTGCTTGCCTGCCTGCCTGTCTGCAGGATTACGTGTGCGGCATGCTCGATCGGGCGCTACTCAACTTCAACACGTGAACTGGATGACAGGCGAAAAGGGCCACCCACTGCTCAACTCGGTGTCTGTGTGAGCGTGCAGTGAGTTGGAACGGTACAACTGGGTGCCATCGACGGCCCTCAGCACCCAGCCACCATCGCAGCAGGAGCAGGCAGACAAGACGCACAACGGCACAGAGGCGCAAACGGACCCAGCAGCACGTGAGCAACAGAACACACGGACTCACACACAAGCCGTCCATTGCTTCTGACGTGTGTTGTCTCTGCTCCTTTCTGCAGCCATCTCGCACCAGAAGACCCTGAAGTTGACGCGACACCGGCCGCTGGTGAGCAAGCAGCAATGAGGCTGAGTAATGCGCTCACTCCCCGCAATTGCGTTGCCTTGCTCTCTCAGGCCATCTTCGCCAACGAGTGGATCGCCATGTGCAACGAGCTAAGGTACGTTGGCTGACCAAAACACGAACGCATAGCTCCTTCCTTCCTATCTGTTCTCTCTCCATCCAATCCAATCCAGGCAGTGTGCATTGCGCAGCCTGCGGCCGCTAGTCGTCAAGTAAGGACGGACACCCCACGGAAACGCACAACACACCATTGCCCCATTGGCTTTTCATTGTCTTTGCAGGCACTGCACTGAGTGTTTGATGGGTGGTCTATCATTGCTCAAGGGCGTTCAGAGGGACTGCATCGGGGGAGAGGGGGAGGTGCTCACCAAGGGACCGAAGGGGTCGCCCACCGCCCTCAGTGCCACCACTTCATCCGCCACATCCAAGCAAAACGAATTCACGCTGATGTGCAAGGTGAGCATCCGAACACGCCGATGTCTGTGCGTATGTGACGCGCACTCATTGTCCATGTGTGTGCAGCATTATGCCGAGATATTGATCCCTCTGGTTGCCTCCCATCTCGCGGCCATCTACGGCACTCAGGCACACATCGACCAGGTGAGTGATAGATATAAGTCACGCTGCATGTGTCGGCCTCTGATGGATGGTGCTTTGCCTGTCTGCCTGTTTGTTGTGTCAATTAGCGTGGTCTCGTTCTTGCGATGGAGGCGGAGGGTCTTTACCGCGTCAGCTACCAGCCCAGCCCACCCACACAGCAACCGCAGCACACGCACAAGGGCCAGCAAGACCTCCAATCACCATCCCCCTCCCCCTCCCCGGCCCCTCCCCCCTCCCCCCCGACAGCAATGGACCATCCCTCAGCTGACCCGTTCAGTGCAGAGATGCCGTCTGCGGCGCCGCAGCTGGTGGACGTCGGTGATGATGTCTTTCTGACTGGTGGTGGAATGAGGGAGGGGAGGGCTAACGGCCACGAGCATGATCGGCCGGTGGAGAGTGCGCAATGGCATAGTGGAGGTGGCGGGGTTCAGATGAGTTAATTAGGAGAGAGGTGCGATGATGAGATGAGTTTGTGTGTAATGGTTATTATACATGTACATATTCAATGAGTGAGGCGTGAACGACTCTTGTGTGTCGCCGGACATGGCTGGACATGCACCGAGTAAGTCGGTCGCGTGAAGCACTCACATGGACTGAGGGAGTCACTCACACGGATGCCCCTCCCCGCAGAGAGAGGGAGAGAGAGGGAGAGGGAGGGAAGCATCCGCCGCGTGTCACGTCTATACATCACGTCAGCCAGCCAGACATACCATGCAGGCAGGCGGCAGCAAGAGAGCCATGTCTGTCGCACCACCATCTGCCCATCCGTCCATCGAGCCAGCTTACAGCCCCACACACGTGCTGCATGCGTTCCATCACCTGAAAGGCACACACACACAGACAGCAAGTGACATGAACAAATGAGTGAGTGTGAGCGGCACGGCCATCCATTCAGGTGTCGCCCACGTGAGTGGTTTCAGTGGATGGAACTCACAGCGCCTCACGGGCACCGACTCAGCATCGGCATCGTCCCGCAGAAATCGCATCATGTCAAGTGCCGCATCGATCTCCTGCACGCGTGAATGCATCATCACCACACACAGTCCATTTATCCATCCATCCATTCGGCCATTGATGAGTGGGAGGCCCTTCATTCCCTCATGTCTCCACCTCTCCCTCACCTGCTGTCGCCACTTCGGCAGCCAGTGGGCCGTGCCCTTCCCGTAGCCCCCCTCCGGCAACTCACTATGGTTGTAGATGAACCACACCGACGACTCAGCCGACTCGCTGTCGCTGTCGCCATCGCCATCACCACCGTCCCTGTCGCCATCGTACCCTCTCGGCGCCCGACCGTGAAAGGCCTGATCCAGCTTCTGCGCAGACACGCAGACACAGTGCATGTTGTTTGGCGGTTGGTGTCTCGCCGCCTTGTGTGTCTCGTCTCACCCCCTCCAGGTGTCCGTACAAGACGGCATCCATGCGTTTCTGCAAGGCGATTTGCTTGAGGGCCGGCCCCTTTGCTCCTTCGTCGCTGGACGAACCGGCAGCAGCCTCCTCGAACACACTATCGAAGTCCTGCAGGCAGGCACATACACAACAGAGAGTCCACTAATGCAATGGATGGATGGATGGATGACACGAGTATGCGCCTACCCCAGCCACTTACTACCTGAGTGAGGCGGCGAGGGAGGTGCACGCCGTCCTCCCCGATGCCCTCCGTATCACACGTGGTGCGTGAGCCATCGCTGTCGCGCATCTTCTCGAGCTGCACCTTGTCCTTCCCACTCACGGACTGGCACTTGCGACGCAACTGAGAGCGGTAGGTGAACGTCCCCACAAAGATCAGAAGCAGACAAACCTCTGTCTGTCGACGCTCACCAGTAGCGCCAGGCAGCCGCCAGGCAGACATCCATCCATGGGGACCTTCTTGCAATGGGCAGACAGCCACAGCAATTAATTTTCCGTTTCTCAAATCGTCTCACCTCGAGAAACTTCGGTTTGAATCTGGCGAACAGCTTTGGTGTTGCCGACTTC
This sequence comes from Vitrella brassicaformis, assembly GCA_001179505.1. Taxonomy (NCBI): domain Eukaryota; family Vitrellaceae; genus Vitrella; species Vitrella brassicaformis. The sequence goes on along the minus strand of CDMY01000347.1, from coordinate 98,316 downwards.
CGGGCATCCACATTGCACTCGTCCATCTGATCAGCCACACATGCCGACAGCAAATGCATTTATTTATAGACCAGTGCGGGGAATGCATCCCGTCCATACCTCCATCCCTTGGGTGGCCCCGGCCCTCCTCATCGAACCCGAGCGTTGAGCAATGTCAATCCAAGGGTATTGAGTGCCTTTGCAATGCCTTTCCGAGGGAAATGCCTCTGTGGGCTTCGCCAGCCGGATTGTATCAATATATGGGCAATTCGACGACTCGGTGGCACACAGCTGGAGCCCATGCAGCAATGGACACGTCAGTAACGCCACTGTCTCTCAGTGGAACCTTTTCTTTCACTTTTTCTGCGCTCTTTTTAGTGCAAGCTTGAACTCACCTTTGGGTCGCCCTCCATTTCTGAAATCGGATCTTTCCAACACTGGGATCTTTCGAGTGTTGGTGCTCCTGATGGCAGTCCAGGGAGCAGGCATCGTATCAGTGTCGTCATCGGGACTCCAGTGAAGCGCAATCAGCATCCGGCTCTGCTCCTTCGTGCACCTGACTTCCAATTGGTTTGTGCTGAGGCCACCTGAGGCTCGAGTGATAGAAGCATCAGCATGAGTCGCAGGGAAGACAGCCCGTGCCGCATGAAGGAGGAAAGCGAGAAGGTGAACGCAAAGCGCACAGCCTTCTCTCTGATCTGCATGCCTGCTGTGTGTGGTTTCTGTCTTGATAGGTGATGCGTTTCCTCGATATCCCATCCCATCTACTCGACTCGCGGTCAGCAGATGACGGCCAGAGGGTGGGCCATCGCTGCACCTCTTCAGCACGGTTGTGTCTGCAATGTGTTTGTCCCTCCATCACATCAGGCATGACAAGTGTTTCTGCCTCAAGTGCTACAGTCCGCCGACCCAACCGTACACAAGGTAGAGCACAGGAACACCAGCCACACACACGAGGGAGCCGCCCGAAGAAGACTTGCTCTCTGTATTGTTGGTATCCTCAGGGGCGACCCACCAGTCCCTTACATCCCTCCCCTTGGCTGGTATCGACGCGCCATCAAGCTCACTGATGACGAGCGAAGGAGGTTCGGCAGCTACGTGCCGGCATACCACGGGACGCGGATTGGCACCTACAAGAAGATCGTTGAGGACAGGTCCATTCGGGCACCAAAGTGGCGCGCGTCACTCGCTGACGTGTGGGAGAGGGGCTGGATGGCCATGGGTCACACGGGGTACTCGTTCTGTTCGCCGTTGGTTGAGGGCTCCGAAACAGGTTTTGCTGAGCGCTTCGTGGTGAGATGAGAGAGTACATACAAGCGGGGCCATCTCTTGTAGTATCTCTGTCCCTGTGAGTGTGTTTATGTGCAGATGGATGGGTGCCCGTATAAGGCCGTGTTTCAGCTGCTGATAGACCCACATACCTTCGTCTGCCATGACGGCAGGGGGGAACTGTCACTGCGAGAGGCCTGCAGGTCAGTCGAATATCGCATCCGTGTCCCGCCTGCTTCTCCCCTATATGTGTGTGCGTATTGGCGCGTGTTGTTCCCTCACACGTGCAGGGCCGAGTGACAGAGGAGTGGACGTCCAATGTACCTGGTGGCAACATCCCCTACGGCATATTGGTGCGGGCGTGTGAGGCGCCAAACCCCTACGCTGGGATGTTCTCGGGCATGCACGCGCCTCTCGCCCTCGCTCCCACCCAGCAGCAGCAGCGGCAGGGCAGGTAAACCAACAAGACTCCACTTGCGCTTCTCTGCACTACTCACCTGTCCTTTTAGTGCGGACCACCGACAGGGAGGCGGCTCAGGTGAGGGCTTAGCAACGAGTGCGGCTGAGGCGGCCGCCCCTGCCGCTGACGACCGAGTGGCCCCCCGTGCAGCCACCAAACGAGACAGCAGAGCAGCAGCTGCAGCAGCTGGTGGCGATGATGACCAAGATGGGGGCGAGAGCGACACAGGGTCGACCGACACGTTGGACAGTTTGCAGCTCCTCGAGATGCTGCGGAAGGTCAAGCGGCGGAGGCCCGACAGAGTGGTGGTTAGTGGGCCCGGCTAGGGAAGCTGATAGGGAGGGAGGCAGCAGCGGAAGCCGTCAGGCCCATCACACTGAGCGCTCAGCAGCCTACGGTTGTGGGAGCGACGAGCCGCAATGGGGCAGAAGGAGAGGGGTGCGGCACGGCGATAATGGGACATGGGCGGGTTGCGTGTCTATTAGTGGCTTGACTTGTATGCTGCAGAGACACACATGGTCCATAGACACACAAATCAGTCCACACGGTCATGAATTAGTGAGTGAGTGAATCTACGCATCACTAGTACTCATCTGCATGACTTTCCACCGACAGTTCCCCTGTAACACACTGGCACAATGGCGCAAACAAATCAGACACGTCACAACAGGACATATCACACACACTACCAGTACAGTAAAGCACCGTCGCTACTACTACAGGAGGGAGTGACGACAAAAGGTGACGTAAAAACGAACGAAACACTCATCAGAGACACACATACACGACACAGTCACTTGATAAACAACATAAACAAAGCACACGCCTTTCGGCGCTCCCGTCATGCCCCTCTCCATCCACATGTGTGTTCCCGTCTGCGTGTCTGCCCATTCTACTCATCTGCCCAGGCGCCACCACAGAGGCGGCCAAGGGAGAAGTTGCGTCTCCCAGCAGCCCGCCGGTTGTATCTTGCCCCCTGGGCCTGCCAATCGATGCCGATCGGCTCCATCCACCATGCCTCCACCTCATCGGCTGTGAAGTCCTTCTCCCCCGCCAGAGTGTCGGTGTTGTCGCCGAGCTGGCCCAAGGGCAACACACCGTCGTCAAAGCAGTTGTAGCAGCGCAAAACGCCATCTTTAGAGGACCAGACAGGGTCGACAGCGACCAAGAGGTAGCCGCCTGCGAGCACCATGCTGCACTCACGTCCGGCGGTCTTGGTATACCCCTTGACGTTGACACACATCCCATGTCTGTCTCGGCGCAGCGGCACCTTGGTGGCGGCAGGGTAGGTGCCGCTCAGTGAGATGAAAAACTGCCTGAGCGATGAGCGCTGGTCCTCGTGGTCACATGAAGACCAAGTTAAAAAATTCAAACAGCCGTCGACGAAGCAGCCGAATCGATGGGTCTCCTTGTGTTGGAAGAGGAACAACACGCCGCTGTACCAAGTCACCCTCCCAAACATCGTCGAGAACTTGACACCATGACGCGACGACTTGTACAGCAGGGTCGGTCTGCATCGCGGCTTGCCGATCATCTCGAGCACCTTTCCCCACTCCTCCGCCGACTTGATAATGGTCGTATCACCGGCGGGCAGGTCGAGGACGGGAGAGTAGGAAAGATTGTACTGCACCCATGGATAGGAAGAGGAAGGGCGATATTGTCTGTGTCTCTCCCTCCTGTCCCTCCCAGTGCATCACCATGGCCAGATCCTCCCTAAACAGCTCCAGCTCTGCCTGGTCCATCATCGGGGGGCGGATGTACTGACCCTTGGGCAGGACAGCGATGCGCCTTGCGAACTCAACCACGTGGATGAAGTGACGCCCAGGCGTCGCGCGGACACGCCGATCACCCCAGCAGGGAGGAGTACTGCAAACACACCACAAAAGACAACACAAGAGAGCCTCGCAGTTATCTGTCTGTGTGATCTCCGTTCCCCCCTGCCTCATGTGCGCGCCTACTCGGAGAATCGCATCAGCAGAGTGTGGTTCGCCCCGAGACGACGCAGAGTTCTCTTGAGGATCGTGCATGTGCGTCCGAGAACCTCCAGCGTCAGCAGCACACTGCCATCCTCGGTATTGTCCTTCAGGAAGGGATCCATCGCCGCCAGGAAGGTGCTCAGCTCCTCCTTTCGCTTCATGACCCTCTTCATGGCATTGGCGAGGTCGTCGACAGAGTCGTGAATGCCGTCCAGGATAGCACCGTCGCTGCGTGACTTGCCGCGAGGCTCGGCGCTTGCTGCAGCAGCTGCGGCTGCACGGCCGTGCTCGGGGTGAGCTGAGGGGACGCGGCCGACCTCTCGCATGAAAAGGTCGTGGTACTCGGCGTATGCGGGATCTTTCTCCTTGGAGTGGGGCAGCGCCACTCTGTCAGTGCGGCCCGTGTTGAAGAGAGTCAGCTCGTCAAGAAAAGTCTCAAACCAGGCCGGTGACACCTCGAGGTACACGCGGCCGTCGGGGTCTCTGGGCATGCCCTCGGTGCAGTAGAGCAGCAACACCGAGATATACCTTCGCTTCATGAGGGGCAGCTGGAGGGCGCAGCGACTCACGGGATACACGACGCCCCCTACACACACAGCAGACAAACAACAGGCCAATGCAGTCAGTGAATCACTCAGCATCCGTTCGTCCGTCCATTCGTTCGTTGGTTGCTCACCGGCATTCACGAGGATCTCGCCCGTGGCTTCAGCCGGGCGGCAAACGGCGCCCTTGGCCGCTAACATCCCCTGGATGTCATCAGCCAGGGTCTTCTCGATGGTGGTCTTGGCATCGAGAAGCCTCTCCTGAAGACTGTCGAACGACGAACGGAACTCCCTGATGGGCCGGCCAACACACACCCCAAACCAAGCCAACATACACGATAATCGCCTCCCGCTGCACAGGATTCTGACTCGACCCACCTGATCAGCGCATCGGCGTCCTCCCACTCTGAGAAGAGCTCGAACATCGTCACCACGCGAGAAGCGACAGAAAACGTTGAAGTTGCTGTGTGCTGAACACACACCGTGGTCAGAAGGATCAATCTCTGCCGAATGAGCCTCACGCAAGGCACGCAACGCGGAAGGAAGGAAAATCTCGGAAAGCTCGCGCGGGCCCGTGAAACCGCTCGCCAGACAGGAGGCGCCGGGGGCCCTTCTCGTTTGTTCCAACGTGCCAAGCAACAGATCTGGCGCCGCCATTCATCATCTCCCGCCTCTCGTGTGTCTGTGCTCTGCTCATCGCTCCAGCAGTGAAGCCGCTGAGGACGCTGCCCACTCATCTACGGCCTCTCAGGCTTGTCGGGACGTGCCATGCGCAATCCATCACATCTGCGTTCATGCCATCGCCGTCTAAGATCATGCAGGTGCGTTGCAACTCATGCCATCGGTGCTTTCTGTTCATTCACCTTCCTTCTGTCCTAATGCATTCATGCAGGTGAGGTGCTCGTCTGTGGTCCAGGGGTCGACGATGCAGCCAAGGGCCTCTGTTGAGAGTCCTACGTCACCGGCAGCCAACATGTACGACTATCTGAAGGGCGAGTGGCGGACATCCAAGGCCATCGACTACCGACTGGGTGGCGGGAGGGGCACCATGGACGGCACCGTCCACTTCAGACCCATCACATCCCTTCTCGATGGGTGGCACGGTGATGGTGACAATGCTCACACTCCGCTGCCCATCCTGCTCTACACCGAAGAGGGCACACTGACACTGGAGGACAGCGGCGGGTCGTTCGCGGCTTATCGCCGGTATGTCTACGACTGCCGCAAACAGATTAAGACGGACGTGTACTTTGTCGACTCCGATTACGACCTCGCAAAGCTGCTGGCTGCCGTTGGCAAGGGAGATGAGGGGGCGGTGTGCGGGTGTCTGCGGCACTTTCATTCGATAGAGAGGGGCGATGGCGGGGATGAGGGGCAGGGTGGGCAGGTCAGGTGCACTGAGCATGTGTGTGTGGATGACGTGTACTGTGTGCAGATGAGGTTTGTGAGTGATGATGAGTTTGAGTGTCTGTGGACGGTGCGGGGGCCCAGCAAGGACGGGCACATCAGGCAGGTCTTCAGACGAGTGAGGGCGGGAGGAGATAGCGAAGGATAGATAGCCGCGATTCGGTTCTGTGGACGACACCAGTAAGTGCCTTCATGTTCATATTCACCTCAACACGCCACGCCCGTCACGCAGAGTCTCTCGCTGACTGAGTCAATTAATTTAGCACCACACTCACACGCACACGCACACACGCATCACACAGCATGCCATGCATAATCAGTCGGCCAGCCAGGCGGCGGTGTCTTGTTCAAGGATCGCCGGCCGCCCCATCGAAAACGCCAGCCAGGACAGGCACACTCACAGAGAGAGAGAGAGAGAGAGAGGCTTAAAACCACCACGGAAGAGACAGCATGGACGACACAGCGACGGATGAGATGGACGATGCATTCGTGTACGTCGTACGAAGCGATGGAAGAGCACACACAAAACTGCCTGGAGGCCAGCCATCATCCCATCCCGTGGGATGGGGATGGATGCCTCTCTATCGCCAAAATCGTGTGCTCATGAGCTAGGCAGGCAGCTTACCTACGTCCTTACGCATCCTTCAACACGGCCCCTCTATTCATTGTCACTTTCCTTCCTTGAAAAATCGACCGACCCCTCCATCGGCATGGGCTGCATGTGACGTGTGCCACGCCTTCCTTGTTTGCGATACGTACGTGCCGAGTGGTCAGCGAGCGGCAATCCTCGCTGCTCGGCACCTACACGCAGGCAAACAGGATGGGCGGGACGGGCATGACGGACTGACTGGCTGGCTGGCTGGCTGACGGCGCCTTTGAGGAACATGACACACGGACGAAAGAATGCAGTAATCGCTCTGTACAGACAGACAGACAGACAGGCATACAGTTGATAGCATAGCAATGCACCACACACACATACACGCTGTACAAACATGACACGCAGGCCTCATCCATCCAAGGCAGGCAGGACGAGAAACAAACGTCAACGCATTTCTTGATTGAGCAAGCAGACAGAGAGGAACCTAGCTGAGTAAGTCAGTCAGGGCAAGGAATCTGCTGTTTCGTTTCCGAGGCCAGGCAGGGATGAGCCCGCCAGCCGTCACGAGTGTCCCCTAATTCGCACGAAAAAACAGGAGACAAACGTCACGGAGGAGTTCTTCACACCTACCTCGCCACAGGAAACGCGAGAGTCGATCAAGGCAAGCAGAGTCAGTCTTTTGGCTGTGTGACGCATGTCAGTCAGTGCCCTGCCACTCCAGCTCGCCCTAAACGCACGAGATCTCACCATTGTCGCAGGTCAGACCCAATGTGTTGAGAGGTGACTGTTGAAGGAGGGAGCTCACATTTCGTCCACACGTCGCCGCTAGGTCAAGAATGAACGAATCATCCAGCATGGCATGCATCTTTGCTGCATACGCATGCATCCTGCCCTGCATGCTTCCATCACGGCCAGCCAGCGTGTGTGTCGTGCCCCCTTCCCTCTCGCCCTTGGGGATGTTTCCCGACAAGACACCAGTGAGTGCATGTCGAGACACATTCCCGAGGAGACGTAGACAAGGGGCACGACACTTCACGGATGTGCCGCACAACACGGAGAAGGAAGATCGATACGATACGCTGCGATGCCATACGTTGCGATACGCCCCCCTCCCGTCATGTTGGTTGATCGCCGTCGGCGACTCTTCTTCACGACAAACAACACACACACACGAACAGCAGCGAAAGTGCCGTCAGGAAGGTAGCTAGGAAAATGTGGGCCCCCACTCAGTGGCAGGGCATATGCCATGGTCATGGTCATGAGCACAGGTACAATCACACACGCACGCACACATACACACACGCAAGACACATACACGCAAGACAGACATGCACCCCGAAATCACTCTCGCGCCACTCTGCAGTAGAACGGTTTGGGTTTGCTGAATCCGTTGAATGTGGAGCACGCCGCCGTCGTGTAGGCACCCATGTTGCGGAACACCAGCCACTCGTCCATCTGCACTCACACAAAACATCCAAAGCACCTCATCCCGCTCTCCGCCGGCGCTCTGTCTGCCTGTGCCTCACTCACCTCGATGATGGGCAGCATGACGTCTTTGAGAATGACATCGAAGCCGTCACACGTCGGCCCGAAGACGGTGGACCGATACACGGGGCCCCCATCATGCTCCCTGACACACACAGATTCCGCACACACAGATGGATGGCTCCATGTCGCGTCTGTGTGTGTGTGCCCATGGCTGTACCTGAGCAGCTCTGGTGTGACGGTTGCGTGGTCGTACAGGAGGCAGTTGAAGGAGCCGTAGAGGCCGTCGTTGACGTAGTAGAGGTACCGCCCCTCATCTGCGGTGGTCTCAGTCGGCGCCCTCCTCGCAAACACCCGCACGGCGAGTGTGTGGCAGGCACCGGCAAAGTACCGCCCTGGCTCGGCTATCACTTGCACCTGATGGACACGTATGGAGACACACATACCTTCCCCCCCCACACGTGCGTCGGTGTGTGGATCCTCCCCGTCCTTACATCTTTGTCGAACAGCTCGTCAAGCGTGTCGGTGATCTCTCTCGCCATCTCAGGGAAGGTGACCACCCCCTCACACACCCCGCCATCCTCCACCTCACACGGGAACCCGCCGCCAATGTCGAGCACCCGCATGTCGAAGCCCGCCCCCACGCCCAAATCGAACAGCCGCCTCGCATCGCGCAGCGCCCGCGAGAAGGCCCCCTTCTGCTTGCAGCCCGATCCCACGTGAAAGCACACGCCCACGACCGAGAGGTTGAGGGCTTTGGCGCACTGCAGCAGGACCCGCCACGATTGCTCCGGGGCGCCGAATTTGCACGACATTGGGCAGACGGCGTGGGTGTCGTCGGTCTGGATGCGCAGCAGGAGGCTGGATGACGGGTGGTGGGCCTGCAGCAGCAGAGGGGCAGGGCGGAAGGAAGACACATCCATTCTTCGTCTGAAATGCTGGAGTCTCCGGCTTTTGTGTCTCCGTGTCTGCTAACTTACGGCGATTTTGTGCAGCTCGTCCTGGTTGTCGAAAGTCATGAGCTGCACGTTGTGCTGGCGCGCATAAGCCAGGCCGGAGACCTGTTTGCAGGGGTTGGCGTACACTATGTCGCTGCCCTGCGCACCCAGGTCCAGCACCTGCAGCCGTTGCATCCGTTGCATCCACACGCAGACAAGTCATGGAATGGATGCGAACACACAAACGGACGGCAACAGACAGGGGCTTTGTACCTGTCGGATTTCGTTTTGTGAGGCGCAGTCGAATCGTGCGCCGAGGGCGGCCAGCACCCGCACCAACACGGGGTCAGGATTGCACTTGACCTGATGGATCAGATCATTGCAGAGACCACCCTGGATGGATTCGTCTGTGTGTGGTCTCTCGTGTGTGTGGGGCGGTTGCTTACGGCGTAGTAAGGTGTGATCTTGGGGAGCAGCCGCTGCCACTGACGATACTGATCGATCACCTGTACGCCAATACAGCGCAGACCTCATTGCCCGTCTATTCTCCCTCTGTATGTGTCGTGAGTTATCTCACTCACCCTCTGGATGTCCACGACAACAAACGGCCCGTCGACCCTTTTCTGATCCACCAGCTCACGCACCACCCCCACCTCACCATCACCGCCACCGCCACCACCGGCACCATCCACACACGCCATGCCCACCTCGACCTTCAGCCGCTCAAGCAGATCCTCCAGCGCTTCAGACCCACCACCACCTCCAGACACCGAACCGTCGCCATCGCTGCTGATGCTCTCGTCCAGTCCGTCGACATTGAGGATGAACGATGGCGTGGCGGAGGTGTTGGTGCATGACGACGACCGTCCGGACGAGTCGTTGTCTGAGTTGTTGCTGTCTGTGAGGGAGGGGAGGGGCGGGGACCGCATTGGGGAGGGGAGCTGGAGAGGTGAAGGGGGCAGCAGCGAAGACAGGGGCGGCAGTGGGCCGCCTGCCTGCTTCACTGAATGCCGCCTGCACACCCATGAGCACACAGACAGACAGACAGACAGACAGACAGAGAGTTACATCAAGGAGGGGAGGGGAACGCACTGCGGATGCTGGTCACTCACTCTTGCAGGGAGTAGTGGCTGTGCACGACGCGGTAGCTGCTGCCCGAAGCCTCCACCTGACGCACCTTGGAATAGGGCACTGCCGACACGTGGTGAGATGACGAGTCGCCGCCACACGGTTGGTGCAGGGGAGAGGGAGCAGGCACCACAAACCCATCCTGACACAAACAAACCACACACTGGCCGATGCGTGTGCCGGTGCCGTGTTCATGTCACCTCACCCACACACACACTCACCTCAGTAGGGCGTATGTGCACCAGGTGCACCTCCCTCGGCCTGAAGCACTCCACCACCACCCTCTGGATGGCCTCGCACGACATGCCATGATCGATGCCAAAAGGGAAGTTGACCTCCACCGACGCGTAGGACGTCTCCGGCTCGGGCGAGATGTGGGCATTCAGGAAGAAGGGGCCGGCAAGGGCGTTGCAGGAGTAACCCTGAGGCGCGAACCAGTACTGGTCGACCTCTGCACCAGAGGGCAGGAGGTCCCGCAGCGCGCCGCAAAAATGCAGCCCCCTCCCACCGCCCTCCCCGCCCTCCCCACCATCACCGTGCTCATACTCGCCCCTGCCGGCGAACCTCTCCACCGATTTGGGGTCGATGCCGATGAGCAGCCACTCGGTCAGAGTGACCACCTGCTCCCGCTGCCCTCCCCTAGGTCGATGGCTCCCGTCAGGCGCAGATCCTGCCTGCACTGCCGACAGGGGGGGCATGTTGCGCCGCTTCTGCGTCTGCTGGTGCGGCTGGGAGTGGTGCCTGCGGCCGTTGGGTGAAGAGAGGATCGCCGTGGTGGTGTGGGGGGATGGGAGGGAGGGGTGGGCGATTGCCGGGGGCTGGTCCTGGCGCTGCTGGTTGCTGCTGATGGGGCTTTGGTAGAGGAATATTGAGAAGGTGGAATCGGGGGCCGTCTGCAGCTCGAAGGCCTCGCCACTGGGGAAATACCTCTTCAGGAAACTCACCTGACACACATACACACACACACACACACAACCGTCCCACCACACCCCCTCTCCCTCCTCCAGCCGCGGCTCATGCTCACGGACGGACCTCTTCATTGAATGTCCTGTGTGGGTAGGTCTGCAGCTGTGGCTGGCGATAGTTGAGGTGCGTGAACAGGGCGTAGTCCACCACACTCGACAGAGCGATCGAGGGCCACTCACACTCCGACGACCTGCAGCTGTCCCCCAAGTGGTGGCTGGCGATGCGAGAGAGGATGTGGTCGGGGAGAAGCAGGTGGAGCAACGCGTCCGTGCACAACAGGGGAGTCGTAGTCCTGCAGACACACAGACAGACAGACAGACAGACACACACGAGTGCAGTGCATGTCGGGGCGGGCGAGTGAGTGCTGGACTGGATGAGAGCAGTGTGTTGGTACCAACATACCCGCAGGTCTTGAGGACGATGGTGTCGTCATAGACGAAGAGGGAGCTCTCCGACAGCAGATACGCAGTGACGCTCCCATCGCCGCCACCAACACCAGCGGCACCGACACACCCTCTCAGGGGCGACCCATTGCTTTCGTCCGACCGCACCACCACAGCACTCGCACGCTTCCCCTGCGAGTGCAGAGATGCACACGGGATGCAACGCATTGGGTGAGCGAACGAGTGGATGTTTGTGTCTGTCATCTCTCTCATACTGACTTTGGTCTTTCTTCTCTTGGTTTTTCGTTTCTTCTTGCTGGTCACTTTGGCGAGGGCGTCCACCGCCTGTTTGTCGGGGGGGCCGACGGCAGGCACCGACTTGATCTTGGACAATATGTGACACACTGCAGGCAGGCAGGCAGGCAGACACGCCACGCGACACACACGGAGAAAAGAAGAAGGAAACGACAGAACAACACGCATTTGCACATGGGCAGGGCACCAGAAGCGGGCTGTCTGAGTCTGAGTCTGAGCACTCACCGGCCTTGTCGAGCACCCCCTGCCACTGGTGATCCTCCACCTCTCGCAGGCTGCCCACATCCAGATGAGCGAACACGCCCTCATTCAGCCGGAGCACATACCGCTTCTCCACGCCCTCGAACCCAAACCCGCATACGTCACCCACACCGACACCCACACCACCCATCCCCTCTCGCATGTCGGGTGCCATCCCTGCCTGCTTCCCTCCCCCCGCTGTGGGCGTGTGTTAGGGAGGCTTGAAGGGGAAGAAAACAAGGGCGCCGTCCCTGAGTGGGGCAGGGACGGCGGCGGGTTGAAAACTCGGCAGCACGGTGAAAGGGCGCCGGTCACACGAGCGGCGCCAGATGAGAGGAAGGCTGCGCTCGAGCCTTCGGAGGAAGGGTCACCGGGATGGGAGGGATGGGATGGGCTGACGCGGCGAAGGCCGACGGACCGAGATCTGCCTCGCGAGGGTCAAGATCTGCAGCAGCGCCTGAATGCACGCAGCCACAAGGCCCTCGCCAAGCCCAGCAGCGCTCCGCGACAGCTAAGCGCGCAGCCTTGCCGATCCGAGCTCGCAGAGTGAAATTGCGGTGGACATGACAGCCAAACAGTCTTTTGTCATGCCGCTGTGGTAGGTTGCCCTCCCATGGTGTAAAACAGATAGCCGTCATTGCAAAGCGCATCAAGCGATGCCACCCCCCGAGTACATTTTCGAGGAGCACGCCTTCTTTGAAGGCCGCCACGGCACCCTCTATCGTGCCAAGTATGCCGACACATCCTCGTCTGCTGCCGGCGGTGACGACTCGCGTGCGCCGGTGCCGGTGTTCACACTCGTGGTGAAGAAGATAGCGGCGAAGGGGGAGGATGACATCGCCAAGGCTCACCAGGAGGTGGCAGCTCACCAGGTACACGGGATTGATGGACGGATGGCCGGATGGCCGGATGGCCGGATGGCCGGATGGATGGATGGATGGTTGTTCCCTCTGGCGGTTTCTGTTGTTGCAGTACGTGCAGCATCTCCCCCGTGGTGCTGGCACGAATAGCAACCCGGTGCCGCACCCCAACATCATCCAGTGCCTCAACGCCTACAAGAAGGACGGCTTCATCCACCTCGTCATGCCCCTCGCACACACCGACCTCGAACAACACGTCAACAGCCACGGCCCCCTGCAGGTCGACGAGCAGCGCGTGGTGACCCGCGGGCTGATGTCGGCACTGCAGCACGTCCACGGCAAAGGAGTCACGCATCGCGACGTGAATGCGGCCAATGTCCTGCTCAATTTGGAGAGGGGGGAGGGGGAGGGAGAGGGGGGTAGCAGGGGGAGGATAGCGGGTGTGCTGCTGTGTGACTTCGCGTGGGCCGCCAAGGATAAGCACGCCATCCCATGGCGCGACTACATGGGTACACCACACCACAACACAACACAACACACACCACCATGCCACTGTCTCGTTTTTCTCATGTATGTCAGGGACGCTCGGCCAGCATGCGCCCGAGGTGCTGATCGGTCCCGTCTGTTGGCAGGGCCAGCAGCAGCAGCCGTCGAGCAAGGCCGACATGTTCTCGGCGGGGTGTGTGCTGTTCTGCATGGCCACTGGGCAGCCCTCGCCCTTCCTGCCGGACATGCAGGAGCTCGCCGACCTGCAGCGGATGCATGGCGTGAGGGGTGTGGGGACCTTCCGCGCCCTCGATAGGATGGTCAGCTTCAAGGGGTCGATGCTCGAGGTGGGTGAGACACGTTATGGTGCAAGTGAGATGGTGCATGGATGGATGGATGGATGGGTGTGTGCAGTATGGGAACAAGGACGAGGCGTGTGAGGTGCCGTCGGTGGAGGCATTCAAGGAGCGGTTCCCCGACATACACACCGACATGGCCGACCTCATATGGAGGTAGGTACTCATGCACGCACACGCTGCCATGTCTGCATTGCCTGCCTGCCTGCCTGCCTGCCTCCTGTGTCTTTAGTTTGTGGGAGTACGACCCCGAGAAGCGTCCGAGCGCATCGCAGGTGCTGCAACACCCATTCCTCCAGCCACAGCCACCAGCAGCAGCAGCAGCATCAGCAGGAGGCGTAGACAGGGTGGAGGGAGCGGAGGTGCAGTGACGAGACGATAGCCATGCATGGCCGGAGATCGGTGGATGGATGGATGGATAGAGGAGGGGAAGATAGCCTATGAGTGTGTGCATGATTATCGACCTCCTGCTTGCATGTGTGCGGTGAAGGGTTGAGTACGGACTGACTGTGGGCATGACTTGCGCCACAGTGCCGGCACATTCGTCTCACGCTAGATGGCACACATTGAAAGGGCATAAGCAAGTCTCATTCGAGCCACGCAAATTAAATCGCCAAGACGCTTCATTTCGCACTCACACACGGGCGACTGACTGAATCCATTAACGCATCCCCTCGTCCCTCCATTTGACTCGACGAAAGCGCCACCACAGCCAAAAAAGCCTTCCCACACACATACACACACACATACACACACACAGGCAACTAAACCGATCATCGAGACTCTCACCCTCCCCCTCTGCAGCATAGAAGCAACTAAAAGTCTGCGATGGCCTCTGGTCTGTACAGCAGGAAACATCTCTCGACTGTCACGCCGTCCTGAGGAAATGTCCCTCCCAGCTGATTGACGAATGTCAGCAGGTCGATCACCCCCTGGTGCACTAGCCGACGGCCGTTGGTGTTGAGCTGCTCGCCGATGAACGACAAGACCGGCGCCACACTGACAGTACCAGCCCCAGCCGGCGAGGCGATGCGCTCCACACCGTCGGGCAAGGCCTCGGCACTGGCCACCACCGACGTCGGTTTGACCCCGAAACGACATTGGCCCTCGAGATCACGGGGATAGTCGACGGGGCTGTCTTGCCACTGCTGGGGGCTGATCAGGCTCGTCATGACCATGTCGAGAGTGGCACCAGTAGGCGGGGAGAGCTGGACCCGTATGCAAAGGGACACGACGCACGGAGGGCCATCGTCGCCCTCAGGCAGCACCCAAACCCATGGGGAAGAAAAACCTCTCTCCGCGGCGCCGTATTGGGTTGGAGCTGGTGGCCTCTCGAGGTGTGCTGCGTATGTGGGTGTGAGGGGCCGGGCCTGGTTGGCGAGGAACCGCAGCACAGTCAGGCATTCGGCGGGGGCGATGCCGGGCTGCGAAACGAGAATCGGAGGCCGACGAGGATGGACTGACGGCAGGCGAAGTCGCGAAACAGCACATCCGTGCCGTATCGGTTGCACCTGGCCAAGAATAATGCTCTCTCCGTGACGAATCGCGGTGGCCGTCCGATGCCGCTCCGTCGCGTAATCGCCTGCCACTGCTCATCCTGACGGACGATGATGCGCCGCGCGTTGGGGCCAAAGCGCGGCTGCAGCCACTCGTGCCGAGTATTGTCGCGATTGCCACAAGTCCTCTTGAGCCGCCAGACAAGGTGGGGCATTGAGTCGCGCAGCGACTCCCACGTCGGCATCGGTGATGCGGATCGGCAGTGTCACCTCACGGGCAGCCGACAGCACACTCAGATAGTCAGGCCAGATGTCCCACCTGCCGCCATCCCTCACGAGGCACATCGCCACGAACAGGATGTTGGCCTCGCGGCGCACGTCGAAGACGATGAATGCGCGGAGAGCCGCCGGGTGCCGCTCATCAATCCACCGCTGGAAGAAGGTGCGGTTGACGAGCTGTCGGTGGAAGTCGCGTCTGTTGATGAGCCGAAGTGGGCCGCTCTCTTTGATGGCCTTAATGGTGAAGCCGAGGATCTCATTGCCGACGGGGTGGCTGGCAATGGCCGTCAGACGAGGCGGCGTGAGCGGGAGAGAGTAGGACATCTGCAGGGAAGGGAAAGACAGTGCATGCAATTGACAGATGTGTGAAAGACTTCTCTCTCTTTTGATTGATGCACCTGCATGGACCTGTGGGCTTCAAGTCAGGTGGGGGAACGCACGCAACCTGCACAGTTTCCTTGCAGCAGCGGTTTCATGTCGCACCCTTGCATACTGATGCGAGCTTCCACAAACCCTCGTGGTCCGAGGCGACGATGGCCTTGCCTCCTCTTGCAAGAGCGACGATCCTTGGGCGTTATTCCTATCAACGTTGATAACGCCCGCGGAGCCTCGCTCCTGCCAGTGGGTCAAGGGCCATCAGGCGAACCGTATCTGCCTGCGATCTAACCGTATGAGCCTCTAGTCAGTGACACCTGGATCTGCCTAATCTTCGTCCCATCTCCATCTCCTCGCCACCTCTCTGACTTCTCTCACCTCTCTGACTTCTCTTACCTCTCTCTCTTACCTCTCTGTTCTCTAGCTGTCTCTGTGCTACCCCGTCTACCTCTGTCTTGAGGCGGTTGCAGCTCCAAGAAGCTCATCTGCATCATCGCTGAAGGAATCTGTCCAAGGTCGAAGAAATGGCGAGTCTGCTCTCTTCCCGTCCCCGTCTGTCCTCGTCGGTGCTGCCCACTGCAGCGGTGCTTCTGTCGACCATCCTGACTCTTGCTGACGCGCATGAGGGCCGCCGGTTGAGAGGATTCTCGAGTGATGACCCCATGGACTCATGGAAAGTTTGGCTTCTAGTTGGCGCCCTCGTCGAAATCATCCTCGTGCACGTCGTCTATCCGGGTGTCCTGAGGTGCAGGAACATTTGGCTCGACTACAGCCGAGAGAGGCGCATCAACCCGACACCGACCGTCACACCACCTTCGTCTGGCGTATGGCGCGGCACCGAGGAAGGAAAAATTCTCGAGACCTCCGAGTCCGTGGAGAAAGACGAGACAGCCCCGATCAAATACCTGCTCACATTCGGGCACGACGGCACTGTGACGGGCAGAGGCGATGACGGAGCCGCAGCCGAGTTCAAGATTGAAGGCTTTTACAACATGGCTACTGGACTCGTGTCGTGGTGCGAGACAAGAGAGGGCAGGTGCGGGAGCCGCCGTGTGGACTTGACCGGCGCTTTCGACGCCGCCCGCAAGTCTATTAGCGGCAGGTACATCGAATCTCCTTGAACACGGCGTGAGCTTGATTGGCATCCGGCTTCTGTTTGTTTGTTGCATCTGCTTCTCTCTGTAGGCTCACGACCTACAAGCTCTGGCGCAACACCATTACCATCCACTTCGACGGGCAGGAGTCGACGCACGATGAAGAGAGCGGGGAGGCGTCGACCAGTCCCCCGGCGCCCACCGCAGCGGATGTGGCGGCCGGAGATGGAGCAGCCAGCCACGGCCGATCAGAGGGCAGCGACCAATGGTGGCTCCGACAGGATGGCGTCCTTGTCGAAGTAGAGCAGGCCAGGCCGCCAGTGCCGAACAACCAGCCGGTGACTTGTTCCGATACGCCCATGGTTGTCACCCGCTTTGCGGCGTAGTTGGGCGTGTGGTGTGTATGCGGCCAATACACGAAGAGCGAGATGGGCGAGGGGTGGGGGGGGG
>CDMY01000347.1:64362-80931 GCA_001179505.1 Vitrella brassicaformis | reverse complement strand
GGGGGAGGGAAGGACGGGAGCATGAAGTGAGTGATGTGCAGATGGATGGATGAATGGATGGATGGATGGGCGCATGTTTGTTCAAGTGCCTCTGTTGAGTGTTGCGTGGTGCGGGGGTGTTCGTGTCTGTCAGCCACTTTCCTCCTGTCGAGCTGACATTTGATGTAGATACGAGGTAGTCAGTGGTTTTGTGGGTGCGGTGCCTCAATGGTTCGATTGAGTCGACATCAATGGCTCAAAGGGGAGGGACAAGGATCCGTGTGTGTAAGGAAGTACGCAATGTGCGTAGGTCGATCTGTCTGTCTGTCTTCTTTCTGTCTGTATGCCATGCGCTTTATGTGTGTGTGTCGTTCTTGATCGTTGTAAGGCTCCTTTGCTGTCAGTGCTTCTCTGTCTTTTTGTGCGTATGTGTGAAGGGGAGGGGATGGATACGCATTTGAGCTGACAGATATCCATCCATTTATGTGTCAACCATTTCCAACGAAAGCGTCATCATTCCAAAGAAGGAAACGAATGGGCAACTAAACCGACCGTCAAGGCCCCTCCCTTCCCCCCTCCCCTGCCCCGCCCCCTCATTCAATGGCCTCCGGTCTGTACATCAGGAAGCACTTCTCCACCGTCACGCCGTCCTGAGGGAAGGACCCTCCCAGCTGACTGACGAATGTCAGCAGGTCCGTCACGCCCTGGTGCACCAGCGGACGGCCGTTGGTGTTGAGCTGGTCGCCGATGAACGACAAGACGGGCGCCACACTCACAGTACCAGCCCCAGCCGGCGAGGCGATGCGCTCCACACCATCAGGCAATGCCTCAGCACTGGCCAGCACCGACGTCGGTGGGACGAAGGCGAGGTCGTGTGACTCGAGATGGCGGCGATGGTCGACGGGGCTGTCTTGCCATTGGTGGGGGCTGATCAGGCTCGTCATGACCATGTCGAGAGTGGCACCAGTAGGCGGGGAGAGCTGGAACTCTCTGAGCAGGGACACGACGCACGGAGGGCCATCGTCGCCCTCAGGCAGGACGTAGACATATGGCCCCTTCACCGTTATCGTCGCGGCAGTATGTGTGTATTGGGTTGCAGCTGGCGGTCTCTCGAGGTAAGTTGTGTATGTGGGTGTGAGGGGCCGGGCCTGGTTGGCGAGGAACTGCAGCACACTCAGACAGACACCATTGGGCGGGGGCGATGGCGGGCTGCGGAATGAGAATCGGAGTCCGATGCGGATGGACTGACGGCAGGCGAAGTCGCGAAGCAGCACATCGCGGCAATAGTGGTTGTTGGAGACCCGGAACACTGTTCCCTCCCAATCAATCACGAAACGCGACGGCCGTCCGATGCCGCTCAGTCGCGCCGTCGCCTACTGCTGCTCATCCTGACGGACGATGATGCGCCGCACGTTGGGGCCAAAGCGCGGCTGCAGCCACTCGTGCTGATGATTTTTCAGGTCGTCACGGTCCCTGGTCTTGAGCCGCCGGACCAGGCGGGGCACAGACGCCCGCAGCAGCTCCACGTCGGCATCGGTGATGCGGATCGGCAGCGTCACCTCACGGGCAGCCGACAGCACGCTCAGATAGTCAGGCCAGTCGTCCCATCTGCCGCCATCCCTCACCAGGCACATCGCCACGAAGAGGATATTGGCCTCGCGACGCACCTCGAAGACGATGAATGCGCGGAGAGCCGCCGGGTGCTGCTCACCAATCCAACGCTGGAAGAAGGTGCGGTCGACGAGCTGTCGGTGGAAGTCGCGTCTGTTGATGAGTCGAAGTGTGCCGCTCTCCTCGATGGCCTTAATGGTGAAGCCGAGGATCTCATTGCCGACGGGGTGGCTGGCAATGGCCGTCAGACGAGGCGGCGTGAGCGGAATAAGTCAGACATCTGCAGGGAAGGGCAAGACAGTGCATGCAATTGACAGATGTGTGAAAGACTTCTCTTTTGACGCACCTGTTGACCGCCTGCGCCTTCCTGAGGGGTCTCACGCACCTGAAAGAGCGGTCTCACGCACCTCGAAAGCTGCGAGCTTAGATCGCAAGCCGCCGAGGAAAGACAGACGCAGGTGAAGCAGAGCCACACGATGTGAGCACATCATCATCAAATGCATCGCTTCCTGCTGCATGTTTGTTTTGCTGCAGGAGGAGATCTCGCACGTCGCGTGGTGTGGCGTGGAGTGTCTGCTGCCTTGCCTATTGTCCATCCATCGCACTCACGGCCACACCGATGGATGACGTCTACGGCAAGTCAAAGGTGATAGCCGCCCTCAAGGACACCCTCCGGGCCATGACCAGCGAGTCACTGCTCACCAAGGAACTTGCACAACGAGTGCACGCTGAAGCCCTCAAGGTAGGCGACGCGAATGCACCCACAGCCGCAGCACAGAAAGCACACACACACACACACACACACAGAGAGAGAGAGAGAGAGAGATGCAGTGTGTGTGTGTGCGCGCAGGCGGTTCGTCGCGAGCTGCAGCGGGGCGAGGGGCAGCTGCCCGACCTCAAGGCAACAGGGGAGGTGCAGATCTACCGCTTCTACAAGACCTTCTGGACCCTCTACATCAAGGACTTCGCCGTCCATAGCCCCAACGCGATGCCGTCGATGCCCCCTGACACACACCTGATGGGCGGGGGGCACTACAGTGACGGCGGGGCGGTGAGGAGCCACATGGTCAAGGCCATTCTCAAGGCCGGCTGACTGTCCGACTGACTTACCGACCGGTCGGCGAGTGGAGTGAGTGGGTGGTGTTTTTGTGTTGGTGTGGTATGTTGGTTATGGTGATGCCGAGAGAGGGTGACGATCAACCATTTTGTGTTGTTGACAATATTGTCGGCTTGATTCGATGAGGCTGTGTGTGTGGGTGTGATCATGACAACCAGACGGACATGAATCAATTGATCAATTTGTGTGTGCATCTATTCTCCCCTTACGGAGGATGCGAATGCGTAGAAATGGAGCCTTTGTCTTTGCCAAAGAGCGGAGCCGTGTGTCGCAAGCGGCAGCTTTGGGCGGGCAATGCCAGCTTGTCCATGCTCGGTAGTGCGTGAAGTGGACTGGACACGATGAATGAATGGGCCAAGGTCTGAATCCTCACACCCAGCACAGAGAGAGAGGCCGGGGCAATCATACCAATCAACCGAGGCTGTCTACGCTACGCTACCTGCCTGTCTGATGAACGAATGAATGAATTAACACACCTGAATGGATGGATGGATGGATGGATGGATAGGGACACACACGCACTCACACACACACACACGCAAGCAGAGAGAGACCACCATATCGTCATATACACAAGACACCCAAAAACATGCGGCGCACATACAAGGCCGCCATCTGTCTGTCTGTCTGTCTGTCTGAATGTCTGAATTGCGCCCACTGTGCGATGGTATGCACGAATTGCACATAGACGCAAAAAGAGAGAGAGGGGGGAAAGACACAGACACGGACAGACTCAGTCGAGCCATGCACGGCACTCATCCACTCTCACACCCTCCCTCCCTCCCTCCGTCCGTCTGTCTGTCGGTCATTCATTCATCCGTTCTTGGTGGTGGGCAGCAGGGTGTAGTGCTGCGAGTTCCGCCGGAAGCAGCAGTAGAACAGACCTGCAAGACAAGACAAAACACCCATGACATGAACACATCCATCCATCCAGCCAGCCATCCATCCATCCAGCCATGACACCCACCGAGTACGAGAGGGATCCATGCGATGAGGGCTGCGACGAAGGGGAACTGGTTTTTCGCGAAGAGAGACGACTCTCTGTCATCCAGATTGACACAGACAGACAGACAGAGAATGGGGTCCAACCAGCACCAACAGCAACAGAGGTCCGTCCGTACCTTTCGATGCGCTCAGTTTCCATCTGCTGCTTGATGCCCTTGATCTGCACCCCACCCATGTGTGATGTCACACAACACACCAAGATTCTCAGACAGACGGATAGCTGGCTGACTGGGTGGGTGTAAGTCAGTCTGTCTGTCTGTCTCCTTCTATACTATACCTCGCCCTTGACGCTGTCTGCGTCTGTCTGGCGCTTCTTGTCCAAACCTGCAAGCGCAACACACAACACAACACAACACAATACACGTGTGTGACCAATCTGCGTCGACAGCGCTTTGTGTGTGTGTGTGTGTGTATACCGACCATCGACTTTGCCCGTGACCTTCTGCAGGTCGGCTGTGAGCGCAGACACAGACGACCTGCAGACACATACATGGCATGGACACAGACAGACACACAGACACACAGACAGGTTTGTGGGGATGGGGTGGGTAGGGGATGGGTGCGAGCTGAATGAATGACAGAGAGACTCACTCACTCGACGGTTTCTCTTTTGCCCTTTTCCGTCTTGACGGTGCCCGCCAGCTCGGCTAAGGACTTCTCCAGCCTGTCGACTCGGCCCTCGACGTCGCCCTCCTTCTTATCGACGTCGGTCACCTTCACACACACACATAGCGACATAGATGATGCCTGTGGGTGTGGTGTGTGGGGTGGGTGGAGGTAGTGTCCTTACCTTTGCAGTGATGGTGTCCATCCGGCTGCCCAGTGCATTCAGCTCTGCTTGCGACGCCATCGGCACGGCAGGGGGAGCAACCTCCTCTGACCTCGCTGTCTGCTGCTGTTGTTGCCCTTCTGCTGCTGCTGCTGCTGTGTCTTGGTCTTGCTTCTGCGATTGCGATTGTGGTTGTGGTTGTGGTTGTGGTTCTTGTGCACTGCTGGTGCCCTCCACCATGGCCCGCACCATGCTGTATGTCAAGGGCGCCGCTGCCGCCATCGGCTTCCCGTCAGGACAGCACTTCTCTCGTGTGTAGGGCCCGCCCTGCGTGTGCAGACAAGAAGCACACAGACACTGTGTTGAGGGGCGCGTGTGTGGTTGTGTGGTTGGGTTACGAAGCATTTCTGAGGGTTTATGAGGGCTGGGGTGTCGTCGGCTTGCTGCTGCTGCTCGGTGTTGCAGCAGAAGGCCTCACTCAGGTTGGCTGCACAGGCAAAACACACACAGAGAGACAGAAAGAGATGCAGTGTGTGCGTGTGTGTTTGTCTGTGTGTGTCGCTCACCGTTGTCATTGAAGCAGAGCTCTTGCGAGAACTCCGCGTCTGGCCGATACCTTCACACACACACAGAACACGCACACCGCACAGAGAGAGACAGAGATGCGCATTATGAGAGCACAGACACCATGACTGACACAGCACGCAGCACGGCCCACACACACCACACACATGAAAGCACCGTGAGCACCTGGTGAGCATGAACTCGCCCATGTGTATGGCTGTGTCGGGGCTGTCCGTATACAGCACATTCGACAACCCTGCACACACACACAGAGAGAGAGAGAGAGACAGAGAGAGAGATCATGCACAGCCATGCGTCTCCGTTGTGTGTGGTGTATCAATCTCTTACCCCCAGTCCAAGTGTCCAAGTAGTT
This sequence comes from Vitrella brassicaformis, assembly GCA_001179505.1. Classification (NCBI taxonomy): domain Eukaryota; family Vitrellaceae; genus Vitrella; species Vitrella brassicaformis. The sequence continues at coordinate 75,513 of CDMY01000347.1, read as the reverse complement.
GCCCAGCTTCCTGTACTTGTTGTCCAGCACCACATGCGGCTTGTCCTACACACACAGAGAGAGGGAGAGACACGTAGAGAGAGGTGTGTGTGTGCGTGTGTGTGTGTGTGTCGATGCGACATGTGCGCACCAGGAGCGTCATGAGAATGTGCCCGTGCAGCCTGTCCGTCACCACGACGTGCGCCCGAGAGAGGAACCTGCACACACACACACACACAGAGAGAGAGAGAGAGAGGGAGAGAGAGGGAGAGCTGATGCGTGTGTGTGTGTGTGTGGAAGAGTGGGTGGGCGGAAGAGACAGACACCCACTTGAAGCCGTTGATGGTCCTGGGTTCCGCGAGGTTCTCGACGAAAGACGACCAGTCCGTCCACTTGGCCGATGTCTTCATGTAAGGAAACCTGCCAACACACAGACACAGACATGGACACAGACATGGCTGGATGGATGGATGGAGATGCTGGCTGACCAGTCTTCGACAACGAAGTCGACGCCTTCTGAGAAGACGGGCGGCTTATACCTACGAAGTGCAGTGCACAGCCACATTTGCACGTCACGTCCACGAGCGAGCATCTAATTACTCTATCTATCGCAATCAGTAAGTCTCTAGGTACCGTTGCCTCTCGTTGTCCACTCTCTTGAGCCACAGCAGATCGTGTACAGGCGGATCCAGCTGTGCAGTGAGTGCACACCACACCACACCACACCACACAGGAAGCCTCCATTTCATGTGTGTGTGTGTGTGTGTGGCTGTGCTCTTGCCTCGAGATCTTGCCGCATGCCGAGCATGTACGCGATGTCCGGCACCTGCACACACACACACGCGCGCACAGAGAGAGGGAGGGAGAGAGACCTGTGCGTGTGGACACAGAACAGACAGGCACTGCACTAACCAGGTAAATGCGTTTGAATGCGTCCTTGAATGGACCGCTCTGCAGCTTCGTGTAGGAGGGCAGCTGCACCCACCCATACCCGACACACAACAAGCCGAGCCAGCCACACACACAGAGGATCCACACACACTCAGACACAGACACAGAGGAATGTGTGTGTGTGTGTGGCATGCCCTCACATCTCTCGCGAACATGGTGCTTCTGTCGTGCGCCATGCCGTCTGCATGCCGCTTGAGCAGCTTAGCGTCGTTGTAAACCACCTACACACACACACACACACACGCGCGCACACGCACACACACACATATATGGGTAACAAAAGGTCCATGCCATGATTGTGTGTCAGGGAGCGCACGCTTTGCGGCAGCATGAAGACGGGCTGGTCGGGGAATGCCTTGCTCATGTTGACGCGCAACTCCTGCACACACATCGACATCAGCCGTCGTCCACAGTGCATGTCTGTCAGGTGTGTCGGGAGGGGCGTGTGGTGGGCTTGCCTGCATGGGCGAGAAGTCGTTGAAGTTGCCGCCGGCGATGGACATGACGGCCACAGGCGACTTGTCGTCTGCGCTTCTCTCGATGGTTTCCAGCGCCTTGCCAAAGTCACAGTTGTACTGCAGCTGGCAATACCTGCACACACACGCGCACACAGACACCAACCAGTGTGGGTGGACAATTTGTGGGCGGACGCCACGCCACGCCCAAGCCGCACCAGATGATGTCGATGCCGAGTTCTTTGAAGAGGATGTCCTGCGCCCAGTTGATGGCCATGTCGCCCTTATTCTCGCCTGTGGAAGGAAAATAATGAACACACACAGACACAGAAACACGTGCTTGTGGATGGATGGACTCATGTGCTGTTCCCACCTTCGCCGCCGCCCTCAGCGCCCACCATTATGCCGCGCCTTATCGGCTGGCCGTCACTGCACAGACACACATACACACAGACTCTCCCTCTCCCCCCCCCCTCTCTCTCTCTCTGTGCGGGTGTGTGTTGAAGAGTGTGTGTTTAAGAGTGATTACTCGTCAACGAAGGCTTGCTTCATAGCGGTGAGGAGCACCAGACGGAGAGAGGGCACCAGCTCCTGCGCGTCGGTTATCTTCCTAATGGCGTTGGGGAAGTGGGAAGGGTCGCTGGCCAGCTGCAGGTAGGGAGCAACTACAGTGTGTGTGTATGAGCGGAGGGGTGTGTGTGTGGGTTTACCGTGCTGATGATGTCGGCTGCTGCTGCTGCTGCTGGTTGTGGTGCTGCTGGTTGTGGTGCTGGGGGGGCCTCTTGCTGCTTCTCTTGTTGCCCTTGCTGCTGCTGGTCTTCCTCTGCTCGACGCACACACACACACACACACAGACAAACAAACATGCCCCGGGCGTGTGTGTGTGGACAACCACACGTATACCTGTTTCCTCGGCCACTTCATCTCCGTCGGCCTGTTGCGAGTTGCCCTCTTTGCTGCTGCTGCTGCCGCTGGTGGTGCCGCCCTGCTGCTGATCGCGGGCCTCCTTGAGCATGGCGTCGGGGTCAGACACTGGATGGATGTATGGGCCACACGGACACACACATGGCATCGCATCGCGTGTGTGCCCATCCCTCCCTCCCTCCCTCCCTCCAGGCCAGGTGTGTGCGGTGTGTACCTATAGCAGGTCCGTCCTCGTCTGCTTCCTTCTCGCGCATTCGGTCGGCCAGTGACGCCAGCTCCTGCACACCACACAGAATGCGATCGATGCCATCGCACACAGCACAGAGGGAATCGCATCATCATCACAGCACAGGCAGTAAGTGCTACTTGTTGTTCGACGGGGCTCTCCCCGCCCTCGCCGCCACAGCACGACTTGTAGGTGTACTTGCCGCCCTGCAGACAAGACACACACGTCCAGTCCATGGAGCGATGGACAGACACAGACACAGACACACAGACACTGCACGGCTGCCTGGCTGGCTCACTCACTCACCCAGCACTTGCCGCTCAGGTATTTGGCGTCGCCCTCTGTCGAGGAATTGTCGCCTACAGTGGACACACCCACCCACACACACATACAAGTCACACACACGTGTGGCGTGCATCATGTGATTTGTGTGTGTGTGTGTGTGTGGCACGATAGATACCTTCCGGCACGCAGCAGAGAGACGGTGTGAGGCCTGCAGAATGACACGCACACACACACAGAGGCAGAAGGAGAGAAGGAGATTCACACGAAGGAACGATCGGCAAGCGTGTGTGTGTGGATGCCATGCCGATCACACACACCGGCGTCGCGCATGAAGCACGAGTTCTTGTCGAAATGGGACTCATCCTTGTAGCTTCGCACACACACACACACACACACGCGCACGCGGATGGATGGATGGGCACAGAGGGTGACACACACGCACACACCGTGAGAGCAAAAACATGGCGAGCCTCATGGCCATCTGCGCGTCGGTCGTGTACATGATGTTGCTCACACCTACACACACATACACACACACACACACACACAATGGTGTGATCTCGTGTAGCTCCTTCGTTCGTGGGAGGGTGGCTGGGTTGCTTGGCTTGCTCACCCCCAGTCCATGTGTCGAGATAGTTGCCCAGCTTCCTGTACACGTTGTCGAGCACCACATGGGGGTGGCCCTGGACACACACACACACACACAGAGAGAGAGAGAGAGAGAGAGGATATCGTCGATGGACGCCTGGGCACACTGCATGAGTGTCCGGATGGGCAATGGGCAACGGACGCACCATCAGAGTGCACAGAATGTGCCCGTGCAGCCTGTCTGTCACCACCACTCGGCCGCGCGCAAGGAACCTGCACACACACACACGAAGGAACGAACACACAGATCCATAGATGCGTGTGTGTGTGCCGCTTATTTGAGTGCGTACTCCAGTCCATTGAGGGTGCGCGGCTTGGCCAGGAGGTCGACGAACTGATCCCATGTTTCCCAGGCTGGGATGTCCATGACCTTCCACGTGAACCAATCCTCAACATAACTAACACACACACACACAGAGAGAGAGAGAGAGAGAGCGCGCATTCATTTGATTGTGCGTGTGTTGTGTGTGTGGATGGTTTGGTCACTGAGAGACGCCCTCAGGGAAAGTGGGCAGCTCGTAAGCGGCCTTCTCGCCGTCAGTGCGCTATCCACCCACCCCCCCCACACACACAGAGAGAGAGACGGAGAGAGAGGTGGCGGGATGGGGACACAGACACAGACAGACTTACCTCCAGCCACAGCACGTCTCTCTGCTGCTCCACGGCCGGCTTCGGCAGTGTGCCCAGCATGAAGGCGATGTCGGGCGTGTGGAATATCCCTGCAGTCAGTCGTTCGTTCATTGGGCAACCAGACACACACGTGAGAATGAATGGCTCTGTGTGTGTGTGTGTGTGTTTGTGGGTTGAGGCATCCGGCGTACGTGTGAAGGTGCTCTTGAACTGCGATTTGATGGTCCACTCATATGAGGCCTTGTCGCGCGCACAGAAGGCTGTAGGGCCACACAGCACACCACTGTGTGTGTGGTCGCTTATGTGTGTGTTGGCCGCACCGCTGTCAGGGTGCTTCATGCCCTGGGCATGCTTCTTCTCGATGGACGCGTCGGCGTACTTGGTGCTCTGTGTGTGCAGTCAGTCGCGCAGAGAGAGAGACAGAGAGAGAAAGAAGTGCATCTCATTCAGGCGCATGCCCGTGAGAGCTACCTGTGGGAGGATCATCATGGGAACGTCTTGGAAGTTCTTGGCCATGTCGATTCGCAGTTTCTGCACACACACACACACACACACAGAGAGAGAGAGAGAGAATGCCCCCTCTGTGCAGATGAGTATGGCTGGCCGCACAGCGCACCTGCATCACCCTTCCCCACTTGTCGTTGAAGTTGCCGCCAGCCAAAGACACCACACACAGCTGGGCATCTGCGTCAACACACAGTGTATGTGTATGTGTGTGTGGCAGATCTCTCTCTCTCTCTCTCTCTGTGCGTGTGAATGCGTGTGAGGGTACTTTCATGTTTGTCTTTCTCCTTGGCCCATTCCCTCTTCATCTGTTTGAAGTCGCACCCGCTCTGCAGCTGGCAATACCGCCACACACTGATGCCTACACACACACACACACACTCACACGCGTCACACACATCAATGTGTCGTTCTTGTCGCTTTGTGTTGCCGCCGTGGGTGTGCGTTTGCGTGTGTACCGAGTTCTTTGAAGAGGATGTCCTGCGCCCAGTTGATGGCCATGTCGCCCTTATTCTCGCCTGTGGAAGGAAATGAAGGCACACAGACACAGAAACACGTGCTTGTGGATGGACTCATGTGCTGCATGTTCCCACCTTCGCCGCCGCCCACAGCGCCCACCATTATGATGTGCGTCACCTGCAGCACACACACACACACACGTGCACACACGCCCCAGACGAACGGCCGTATGCAGTGAGTGCAGTGAGTGCACTGACCCTCTTCTCGCCGAACCACTCTCTGAATATGGACAGCAGCAGCTCGCGAGTGGCGGACACGACCTACCATGTCGTATATATCGACACACACACATACCTCAGCTCTGTGTGTCCTGTTGTGTGTGTGTGTGTGTGAGTGTGTGTACGTCCTCTGCTGTGTGGAGGCTGTGTATCTTCTCCGGCCACAGGTAGGGGCTGCCTGTGGTGTCACCACAGAGCGCCACAGATATGATGATGGACACTCTCTCTTTCTCTCTCGTATTCATGTGTGTCGGCATACTCTCGATCTCCTCCAGCACGCTGCCGCCATCGCTATCACCATCGCCATTGCCACCTTGCAGCAAACGGACTAATGCGCCAGTCTCATTCTGCAGAACACACAAACCACACACAAACACACACACGAAGAATGCGCCACCCTGAGATATGCGTGTGTGTGTGTGTGTGTGCTGACATACCGTGTGCGCCGAGCGTGTCGTTCTCAGCTTTCCATAGACAGCACTGCACCCACACACCAACAGCCACGGCCAGCAAAACGAGCGCAGGCGCATCACACACACAAGGCAAGGCTGTCAGTGACTGCTGCAGAGAGAACCGAGCAAGAACGACACAGCAAAGCCGTCTTGATGAGCACTGTCTGTGCTCTCTGTCTATGTCAGAACAGCTAAAGAGAAGGAAGAGCTCTGTCAAGCTCGCAAATGGTGGAGGGAGGCGGCGATCGTCGAGAGCCCTTGCAAGCCCATCCCTCCCTAGGGATGAGATGAATGTGGCACGAGCACTGCAGGGCGAACCATGGCATCGTTGTTTCGGCTGCTGAGACTCGGGTGCGTTGTCGTCGTCGTCATGATGGGTGGGACAATCGCAGAGACGGCTCACAGGTAATGCAATAATGCAGCTGCACGAACACGCGTGGCGCCTGCCTGCGTGCCTGCCTTGTGTGTGTGTGTGTGTGTGTCTGTGTGTGTGTGTGCAGGGAAGGCAGGAGCAAAGGCGGGGCCCGCAGCTGCGCGAACGGGACGAGAGAGTCTGACGGGCGTCAGCAGCTTCTGCATGATTCCCCGCTGTCATTTCTCTCAATCAAGAACAGAGAGAGAGGTCGGTTGGCCGGCCACTGTTGCAGAGAGAGAAGGGAACACACTCTCACTCATTCACTGTCTGTGTGTGTGTTTCGACCGACCCAGGCAAGGACTACCCTCTGTCGATGTATGTGTATCCCCCACCCCCGCCAATGACGCCAGCCGCGGCCGCGGCAGCAGCGGCCATGTACGCCTATGGCCCCTATATGGTGCCCCTCCCGCCACCTCCCATGCCACTCCCACCGGCACAATACATCACACGTAAGCCAGCTAAGCGGAGAGACCAGACCCATGTGTGTGTGCGGCATGAGCATGATACACACACTTTTGCAGCCGAGATGATGATGCCGGGTGCCAATGTAAAGTCCGCTGGGCGTCCGTCGCTGCACCAGCGTGACACCTCTACTATGGTGGTCAGGGAGGCTTCAGAGGGAGACGGAGACGGCGGCCAGACTGACGTACGCGCGGCGAACTAGCCTCAACAGATAGACGCATTCGCACCGAGGGCTCTGTTGTGTGTTTGTCTCATTCTGTCTGTCTGTCTCTCTGTCTGTCTGTCTGTCTGTCTGTCTCTCTGCCCAGGACACACAAGCCGCCCAGCCACCAGCACAAGACACCCAACAGAGCCCACAAGAGACCACCAGCAGTGAGCAGCAGCAGCAGCAGCAGCCACAGCAACAGGAAGCTCCTCCTCAGGACACAAACCAGCCGCCGCAACAAGAGCAGGCACAGCAGCCGCCCAGCGGCCCACAGCAGCAAGAGCAGCCTAATGTATCCGCTCCCCAGGCTGTCGCTGCTGCGGGCGCTGCTGGTGCACCAAACGTCCCTCCTCCACCACAACAGCCGCCACAGGCCCCACCATTGCCGCAGCAGCAGCAGCAAGTGTCTGTCTCTGTCGGCAACGGGGGTCAGCAGCAGCAGCCGCCCCAGCAGTCGCCTGTCAGTGTGAGCGCACCTCAGCCACCTGCAATTGTGGCCGCTCGCCAGCTGCCCCCCCAGGTGCCGCCACCACAGCAATGGAGTGGTAATGTACCTCAGCAGCAAGGAGCCGGCCTGCCCCCGCCCGTACTACAGCCACCACTGCAGCAGGTGAGTCAGCCGGTGGCTGTTGCCCCAATGCAGCCACAGCAGCAGGTTGGGCCGCCCACTGCAGCAGCGGGGGGCCAGCCAATGCAGCCAATGCAGCCCTTCCAGCCGCAGCAGCAGCCACAGCCACAACCACTGCCCCCACAGCAGCCGCAGCAGCAGTCGACGACGTCTGGAGTCGGTCTGGGGCTGCAGGGGCCGCTGATGGGGCAGACTCTGCCGGCAGGTCAGTGACTCAGTGGTGGGTTGCTGGTGTGCCTATGCCCAAGACATACACACACGTCGGTGTCTCTCTGTTTCTGCGTCCGTGTAGGGTGTCAGTTATGTCCGTGTCGGCAGCAGCCACAACAGCCACGACCACCAGCTGCTGACGGAGCCGGGAAACGGGTCATCACGCCAGTCACCACTGGTATGTGTCCCTCAGTTTGTATGCATTGAACGAACATGCCCTCTGTGTGTCTGTTTGTCTGCCTGTCTGTCGGTCAGTTGACCGTCTGTGTGGTGAGTGGTCGCTGGAGTGCTCGTCGATGGAGAGGGAGGAGCACGGACCACACATGTTCAGGTTTGTGTGGTGCAGTGCACGGGAGCGTCTGTACCTACCTACCTACCCATGTGTGTGTGTGCAGGGAGTCTCTGTCAATGTACTCGCGTGACAACGTGTACCTGGAAATGGACGACCATCACAAGAGCAACAGGCACGTACCCCCTTCATCCCCCACAACACCCATATGAAAGAAAGCACGTGTGGGTGGGGGATGTCTGTATGCGAATCCATGCCATGCAGGCAGCTCAAGTGTTCCAGAGAGGAGGAGACATTGGACTATGGTATTCTAAGCGCATCCACACACACATGCATCCACAAATTGCTCTTCGTATGCCCCTCTGTCTCTCTCTCTGTGTGTGTGTCTGTGTGTGTGTGCGCAGCGTTGTTGCTGGAGGCCGCGTATACGGTGCAGTCGACGAGGATCGACCCCTGGACAAACACATACATTCTCACCACACAATATACCTACAACAAAATCCAAGTGAGTTGGCAGGATACACACGCACAGCACAGCACAGCACAGCCCGATGGGTGGGTTTTTCCTTTCTGACTTCTGTCTGTCTGTCTCTCTCTCTCTCTCTCTCGCGTCCATGGCATGGCATGCAGCTGACTCCCCACTCGACAGGCCGTGTGGAAGACCTCAAAAAACGCGGGTGTGCCTGCATGTGATGCGTTTCCATGTGCCAGGGACATCAATCACACGGTTTGCGGCTGGTGGATGTTTGCAGGTGTCCGTGCGGCAACAAGGACTGGCAGAAAGGCAAACCGACAGGTACGGTCGGTACTCGACGACTCATGGCAACACACAAAGGAGAGAGAGACATACGGATAAGGTCATGTCATGCCTGTGAACGGGATGGCATGGCATGCAGACATCACTCAGTGCGATAAATCGTCATGTCCCGAATTCATCCCACCCATCTGCTCAGCTGACAATACGTAGGCCAGCAAGAGAGGCCCAGCCCACTCCCTTTATGGGCGCGGCTCACGTGCATGGCATGGCATGGATGTGTGTGTGCAGTGAGAAGAAGTGCATGTCTGTGTATGACGTCCGACTCTACACGGAGGACAACAAGCTGCGCTACGACCGGCTGTATACCAAGAGGGAGAGCGACCTCGTCACGCAAATAAGGGAAGGTAGGTACCCTACCCGAGCACACGTACCCGCGGACGGAGAAGAGAGGGAGAGACAACTCTCTGTCTGTCTGTCTGTCTGCACAGGAGACGTCATGAGCACGTATGACTCATCTGGTGAGCTGCTCAAAGAAAGAAAGTGCCTGGATGCCTGGATGGGCGCCTGGCTTGTGTGTGCGTGTGTCTGCTGCAGGTGAGTGCAAGTCGGCGGATGAGATGCGCTCACAGATGGAGAAGTACGCAGAGAGGAAGCTAGAAGGCGAATCAGGCGCCTATAGGTCACATAGGACATGGTATCTGTCCTCATCCTTGCTATGGAGTCTATACGTTGCGATGGTTATAGCTATGTGGATGTTGAACACGCAGTAGGCCCTAGCTCATATGCTTGTGTGTCTCAGACATAAGAGCTGTGTCTCCTCCTCCTGTTTGTTGTGCTTTTCCTGATGGCTTCTTCGCATGACGTCTGCGAGACTGATGCATTAATTGTCTTTCACCGTTTTACTCTGTCACTCACTCCGACCCAACATAGAGTGATATATATATCGATGTTCGTGCTCAATTGACGGACGTGTCTCCCCTCTCGTTCCCACAGCCAGCGACCGTGGTTCTTCCATTTTCGTTCATACCATCAGCATACATCAAAAGAAGACAAACAGTATTGAGGAGGGAGAGACGGAGCCGTGTGCCCTCTAGTCGTGGCGGTGCTCAAGGATGAAGGCATTGACTTCACCGATGGCGGATCTGCAGCTACGTGCCTTTCCTTGAAGCTCGAACGAATCGGGATGAGGTGGGTGGCAAAGAAGTCGTTCTCGCCACTCACCTCATCCATCGAGCCACGGTGGACATGCTTCGCGGGCAGGCGTGTTTTACACGAATCATGTAAGCATTTCGCAAGGTCCACTGGTGTCTGTCATGTGGGTGCGACGCAGTCACGCGTGCAGCCAGCTGCTCCTCCGCCACCTCAGCCAAAATTGAAACAGGCAGGGAGCTGGCTGCGACAATATCCATCCATCATCAGACTCAGACTCAGACTCAGACACACACACACACACACAGACGAGCGGCGAGGGAGAAAAACGAGGCGCACGTGCTGTCTGGCCTTGTGTGTCGGTGTGTGTCTGCAGTGCGTATGATATGTACAGCTGGCACATGGGTGGATGCCATGGCGGGGGATGGATGGATGGATGGGTGTGTATCACGGATGGACGCCCACACATGCACACAACGGACGACCAAACCCATCCATCACACCACACACACATTCGTCAGGTCTGGTGACTGGGGTGCTGTGCTGTCCGGTGCAGGCATGATGCGCGTGCGCCCTTGTGGGACGAAAAATACATGCACAAACGTACGTGGAAACGAACACAGCACCACAATGCATTCATTGGTGTGCTGTGTGGTCTTGTCGCTGCCTGCCCTTGAAAGAAACAATCCATATCAGAGAGACGAGACAGCCAGTCGTCCGTCACACACACGTGTGGTGGGCCTCTTGAGTCAATTTGTGGTTACTAGGTTTGTGTAGGGAGGGAGGGAGGGAGGGAGGAAGGGAAGAAGCTCAGTCAGTAGCTAGGGCAAGCAGCCATCCATCCATCCAGCCAGCCAGCCAGCCAGGCAGGGAGCCCCACGTCCATTCAAAATAACACTCATCCACAGGAAGTACTGGCTGTCTGTGCGGCTGGACGAGCGAGCTCCAGCGACCCATGAATGACTGAATGAATGAGACATGATATATCATTATATGGACTACAGAACGCTCTTGTCATTCCCCGGCGCTCTCTCTCTCTCTCTCTCTGTCTCGCGCATCAGTCCTCTCTCTTGTCTGTCTGCTACACCGTCTCTTGATCTCTCTCTCGATGTGTCTGTTAGCTTAATGTGCTGTTGCGCTGCCTTAGTGCAAGAACACAGTAAGTAGAAGCAGGTAGTTACATGGCATACACACACTCTCTTCTCTGTCGCTCTCTCTGGCTCTCTCTCACCCACCATGCCCTCC
>CDMY01000347.1:8288-61671 GCA_001179505.1 Vitrella brassicaformis | reverse complement strand
TCCCTTGCCCCTCCCTCCCGAGCTCACTGCATCGTCATCACGTCACATCCATCGAGGCAAGACCAGTAGGTCAGTCAGTCAGTCAGAAATGCCACGGCCCACTCATTCGCTCACACGCCAGGCTGCTGCCCGGCTCCCTCTGCCGCCGTGATGGACGGTGCGGTGGACACCTGCCCTGGCGAGGAGAGGGCTGCAGGTGCGGCAGGGAACAATCCCATCCCAGGCAGTGGCGGCAGCGGGGGCATCTTGGCCCCGCCGGCAGCACCGACGACAGCAGCGGGCGGCAGGGGCGGCAAGCCAGCCATCCCCCCCAACCCGACGCCCCGCGTCATGTTGTGTAGGCTCATGAGGGGGGACGCCCCGGGCATCTGCATCAGCCGCAGCCGGTGCATCAGCGCCGCACGCTGCAACACCATGTCGAACGAGACGGGAGGCACACCTGCCACGCCGGGCACGCCCTTGCCGTGCGCCTGAGGCAGACCGCAAGGGCCGCCGACTGGTGGGGGAGGTGGGGGCGGGGGTGGTGGTGGGGGTGCCTTGATCGCCCCTGCATCTGGTGCTGCTGTCATGTTGGTCATGGTTGTGCACCCTGTGGAGGACCCCGAAGCCGCCGCGCGTAGCTTTGCGAGAGCCTGGCCAGCTTGTCCAGCGGCGGTGAGGCTCTGGACATAGATGGTGTATGCCTGCTGGTAGGCCAGCATGGCGCCGGGGTTGACCAGAGGGGAGGGAAGGGGAGGGCGGGCCAACCCGGCAGGTCCCGGGTGGACCTTGGCCCCACCACCAGGGGCCTTGGTTGTGATGTTGTTGAGGAGGCGGGCTTTCATGTCGTCCATGCCGGCCTTGCCGCCGAGGGCGCTGGGGAGTGTGTTGAAGGGGTTGAGGTGGTGGAACCACCGCTCGCGGCACTGGTGCTCTGCAGACAGACAGACACACAGACAGACAGAAGGAAAGAGACAGAGATTGGGTGCTTTTCGTGAGATGTGGTGTGGTGTGGTGTGGTGTGGGTGCAGTGGTTATGTATGTCGCTCACCGGTGCGCTCCTGTCGGCCTGCATGCACCTTTTGGTTGAGTCGGGATGCCACCAGTGACCACCTAGACACACGCCACACACGACACAGACAGACAGAGACGCCACGCCCAATGCATGGATTGGGTGCATCCCGTCCATCTCCGCCTTCCTCCTCTTGCCCTCCCTCCCACTTACTGGTTGTCGCCCAGCTCCAGCACCGTCCTAACGAGGCACCTGTCCTCATCCGTACTCCACCCCTCGCCCATGGTGCCACACGACCCTCCTGGCTGCTGCTGCTCGGCGTTGATGTCGTTCATCTTCTCAATCGTGGTCGCCAGCAGGTGCGACGACGACTGCTGCTTCTGCTTGCGGCTCTTGGCCGTCATGGCCATGTCGTGTGCGGCATGCTGGTCGCCAGATGTGGCCTGGCGGACCAGTGCGTCCACCAGGTCGTCCATGGTCATCTGACGGCCGCCATGGCCACTGCCGTTGCCATTGTTGGGCGTCGTATTGGCAGCTGCGGCCGCTTTCTTCTTGCTGCCGGCCCCCTTGCCACCTCCCTGCACCACCCCGAGAGCCTCACGCACATGCCGTCTGGTCTCCTGCTGCAGCATCGCGCCCTCCGTCTCGTCCCACGGGGCAGCCACCATCCCCTCGCCCACATTGCGAGCTGTGGTGCTGCCCTTCCGCCCCACAGACCGCTGGGGCGCATCTGTGCGGGTGGGGGGGTGCTTCTGCTTGCGCTTCTTGGATGAGGGGGGTGGCGGCTGTGTGTCGACTGCCATGTCGGTGCTGGGTCGCTTGGATGACGGCCGTCTGGACCGGCGACGCTTTGGCGGTGGGGACTTGGTGGGGGAGTTGCCTCCAGTGGGGGAGGATGAGGGGTCCCTGAGAAGAGAACAAGGGGACCAAAGGGGAGGGCAGTGATCCGTGGCGCAAAAATGGGTTGCTCGCTCACCATCCGTTGATGAGTTTGACTGGCAGGTCGTCGGTGTCAGCCCGCTCCTCCATGCTCCCTGCACACACCACATGAACACACCACACGGCCACTTAATCGTGAGGGCCCAAGCTCCTCTCTTCTCCCCTCGCGTCGCCTCACCTTTCCACTCAGTGTCGGGCTGCCCCTCCTCCCCGCCCTTGAGAGGCGACGAGAAGCTGTATGGCGACCCGGGGGGCATCCCCGGCGACCAGTTCTTCACACCACCAAACGATGACGACCCGTCGCGCTCACCCCACACACAGTGAGGGTGGGGCGCCTGCTGCTCAGACGCCGACACGTGCCGGTTCGGCGGCCGCGTGTCGCCGGCGTGGTACAGCGCGTCCGCCATCGCCATGGAATCGACGGGCAGCGACGTGTGCCGACGGACCTCGCATGACGAGAGGTCGTGCTGGTGGCCACCACAGCCACCGTCGTCCATCAAGTGGTAGTCGGACACGCCCCTGGGCGGCAGGTTGGTGAGCCGACTGGAGAAGGACGATGTGGCGGATGAGCTGGGGGAGCACTCGTCTCGGGGTGTGTGGTTGTGGTGGGGCGAGGGCGAGGGGGACCGTGAGCGGCTGTAGAATGGCGGGTCGTGCATGCTGTCACTCATGCTGCGGCCGCACTTGGCGTCCTTGTTGCAAGGATGGCAAGCGCCGCCGGGTGTGAAGGATGGCGAGAAGGGGTCGTGGTGATCCTGGTCAGGATGCAGACTGAAGTCCCACGGCCCCGGCTCCTGACTTGGGCCGGGCATCAGCGGACCCACACCGACACCAACACCCACGCCCACACCCAAGTGGTCATCGTCGAAGTGCCCCGGCAGCCAGCTGTCCTCTCCTGCTGATGGGTGGTGGGGAAAGGGGTTGGGTGGGTCGATGCCGACGAGAGGTGGTGGGTACTCGTCACTGTCGGCCCGGGGACGGCTCGGGAACCCCCCCGGGATGTCTCGGTCGGAGAAGGGGGCCCCTACAGGCACCACACACCAGCAGAGACAACACTTGCAACCTCGCCTGCCTCCCGCCGAACGCCGTCGCCCTCCCTGCTTGTCATGTGCGCTTACCGAATGCATCAGGCTGCAGGGATGTGTCTGCATCGCTCATCGCCATCTGCGCTGTACTGGGTGTGAGAGTCCAGTCCTCCCCTTGTCGCTCGTCGTGCCGAGCGTCGTGCCGTCGAGGCTCAGTGAGAATGCAGTGGAGATGGAGGCAGGGCTGTGAGAGACGAGGTCTGGCGGGGATGTTGAATGGTGCTGAGCATCTGAGCCAGATCTTTCTTCTCCTTCTCTTCCGCCTAGCTCGCGACTCTCTCTTCTCAAGCTCGCAGTTCCCGAGGCGAGTTCAAACTGGCCGCTGGCACCTCGACAGCATCAAAGTCATCCGGTTGAGTCCATTTGCAACACCCCCCTTACTGTGGGAATCATGGCCAGACCCCCGCCATCTCTGTCCGAGCTGTATGCCCAAGTGCAGGAGGCCAAGGAGGCATGGACTGACCCCCTACTCTTCCTGCCGAACGCAAAGGGCCGCGTGGCGAGAGAAGAGGAGAAGGAGGCCACCAAGCGAAGGGCCAAGGTCGCCAGGAGGGAGGCGGTCGAAGGCAGGCCCGTGGAGGAGCTCCAGGCAGTCATCTATGCACCCACCGGGAGCTTCCCCCGCGCGGCGAGGCGCATGAAAGACAATTGGGGCGTGTTCGCGTCGCTGCTTCTGCTGTCGGTGGAGGGCAAGAGGATACCTGACATGACGGTGTTCGGCCCGGGGCTCATGCGGCGGGAGCGACTCAAGTTCCTCGACATTGCTGGTAGGGATGGATGCACCCACATCCATCCATCCATCCATCCACACGCAAATGCCTCTCTCTGCCTCTGTGTGTGTGTGTGTGTGTGTGTGTGTAGATTGTCAGATGTCGGTGATACCTGGGCACGATGTGTGGGCGGCGCTGAGGAGCCTGGAGATCCTGTGGGCGCACAAGAACAATTTCCATGACTGGGATACCCTCGCCCGGCTGCTGGCCCCGCCCGCCCTCAAGTGGCTGACCGTCTACCACTCGCCCATATCGGCGCAGCCCGAGTACAGGTCCTTCTGCATCAAGACCAACCCGGGTCTGCTGGCGCTGGACGCTCACGTCATTGTCGACTCGGGTGAGCTGAGCAACCGACGCCTATTCGCTGCACTCACACACACACATATGTTTCCATGCGTTCTGTCGGCGCTCATCAGAGAGAGTTCCGTTCCTGAGCCCTGTGCCTGTGGCCGCCAAGCGTCGTGTGTCCATCTCCCCTTCCGCACGCGGCACCAAACGCCTCGCCACATCGCCCCCCTCCCACCTGGCTGTCGAGCCATTCCCCGCCCGACCAAGCAGGCCAAAGCGCCCCACAGCCCCGCCCGCCCCCTCGCACAGCAAGAGCAAGGCCTCCCTCGCGCGACACATCAAGTTCCGCATACGGTTCGAGGCCATGTCCGACGAGACACGCGTGGCCGTCAACCCGCCCCGAACCAGCCTGCTTGACCGGTCCGTGCGCACGGAGAGGTCTGGGGGGAGCCGCTCGCACTCGTCCAGCTCGCATGAGGGCGATGGCGGGAGCCACTCGAGCAATGAGTCGTCCAAGAGTGGCGGCAAGACGCCGCGGAGGGGTGGGGGTGGGGGTGGTGGTGGTCGGCGGGAGAGTCGGAGGGAGAGCAAGGAGAGGGAAAAGGAGAGGGGCAGTGAGGGCTGGATGGAGCCTGACATCGACGAGAGGGAGGAGCTGGAAGAGGAGCAAGCCATACTCGAGGTGAGCAAGGCAGCCAGCCAGCAACACATCCCCCTGTCCCCTCTCTCTACCATCGACAGTGAATGGTTGCACTTTTCTGTCTGTCTGTCTGTATGACCTGACTGACCATCATCTACTCTACAGGATTGTGAGTCCCAGCTGCGTGCCGTGCGTGTCCGCGCGTCCCAGTGCAGTGCAGTCAGTGTCATCCAGCGGTACCTCAAAGGCCTTGCCGTCCGCAAGAGGGCCATCGACTTCGGACGCGCCAAAAGACACGCCATCCTGCTCATACAAAAGGCCTACCGCACCTTCCTCTGGAAGAAACAACTCATGGAACGGGTAAAGGGCACAGAGAGACAGGGGGGAGGTTCACAACACGCGCGTGTGTGTGTGGTCCATCAGTTGCGTGATTCGCTGCCTGAGGAAGACCTGGGTTTGCTGCTTTCGGCTCACGAGTTGCGAAGAGTACGTGAGCACACGTGTCATAATTCTGAGAGAGAGAGGCGCTTGGTGCATTTGTTTGTGTATCCTGGTATGGGATATGTCTGCAGGCGAAAGCGCTGCGAACAATCGCGCGGTATGTGAGATCCTGGGTGCGGAAGCGGCGCGAGGAGTGGCGTCACAGGAAGGCGGCTCGGCTGTTCAGTAGGGCGTACAGGGGCGTCTACACGCGCAGCAAGATCATCGCCGACATGCTGCGGCTGAGGCAGGGTCGGGACCACTGGGAGGTGCACTTCCCCAGCAGCTATGACGACCAGATGAGGGACATCATCGCACATGTCGCCAGATACCACAGGCAGGCAGGCAGGCAGGCAGGCACAGACACGTGGGGAAATGTTGGAGACAAAGACGAGAGAGAGGCGAATTTGGACTGGTGTGTGCAGGTCTGCGTGTCCCGATTTGGGAGACCAGCCTATCACCTTCGAAGAGGGCCACCTGCGCGCCATCCGGTGCGGCCCTGCCGCATCATGCATGATAAGACCACACACGCCACACACATCCATCGTCCCTCTTCTTTTCTGTGGTGCGTCAGGCTCCCCGACGCGGATGACCTCCCATCTCGGTCAAGCTCCATCACCCTCCTGCTGCACCTTGAGGCGTCCGCCCTCCTCCGCCCCGCCAGGCAGCTCACCTCAACCCACACCGCCACGCGCTTCCCGATGCACCCATGGGGCGGCCCCTTCCACCGCGTTGTCGACACACCCTCACCGGAGGTCGCCAGAAGACTCGCCAAAATCAAACGGTAGGTGAGGTGCTCACACACATGCCTTCGTCCACCGATCTATCGAGGGGTCTCTCACTCTTTCTTCCTCGCCCTCTCTGTCTGGTATGTATGTGTGCTGAGAGAACAGGCGTGGTACGGCGGTGCGTGGCCGGGACAGGACGATCTTCCTTGCGTCTTGTTCCCAGCCCCCCGCCCCATATGACAGCGCAGCGGCCTCCCCCCCGCCCTCGCCCCCTCCCCCATCCATGCAGCCACACTCAGCGCCAGACGGCATCGGCAAGAAGAAGAAACGAGGCAGCATGGACACAGACGACGGACACCAACCGACCTCTGAGCCGCTGTGGGCGGCTGATGAGGCCGAGAGGAAAAGGGCGAGAGGTGGTGATGGGGATGGTGATGTGAGGATGGATTTCGGGATTGGGGGGTCGAAGGTGCGGTGGGACCATGGGGGCCTCTATGACGACCTCCTGGGCGTGAAGCTCTATGGCGACTGCACGTGGCTGACCCAGCGGATGAGCAAGTGGCGCCCGCCAACCTTTTACTTCGCCGTGCACATGATCCGCCTGCTCAGCTCGGTGTGCATGCTCAGCAAAGAGGTCGGCGAGAGGGGGACCAGCGCCGAGCAACTGGCAGAGAGCAAGAAACGAATGCCCTTCTACGCCGTAAGAGGGCAAGCCACAAACAGAACCCATGTGTTGCGTGCACCCTTTGCTTCACATCAGTGGGATCTCTTGCGGCTGCCTGCGGTGCCATTCGTTATGGAGCGGTCGGCCGAGAGGGCGTGTGCGGCCACGATGGTGCAGGCGGCGTGGCGGGCCCACCGGTCCCGCCTGGAGCTGCGGCTGCCGCTCATGACGGCGGTGCTGGTGCGGCGGGCAGCGCTCTGCATACAGAGATACTGGCGGTGGAACAACCTCAAGTGAGCGACCTCGCCATGGGTGGGGGGGATGCATTGCGGTCCGGTCGGTGTGATGTGTAAATGTGTTTTGTTGTTGTGGTTATTGCGTATGTATGTCATGGTTGTGCAGGCGTCGGCTCCGTTTCCTGGCGTCTTTGAAGGCGTTTCTGCTGAAGACGGCTCGCAAGAAGTACCTCTTCATAGAGGACAACCTCTTCAAACAGATCGACGATATCGCCAAGAGAAGACGGTAGGGACCCTCGCCTCACCTCCCCCAGACACCAGCACACCACTCTCTTCTCTCTCCATGCCTTGGTGCGTGTGTGCGTGCAGGTTCATGCCCAACATCCCCGAAGCCAATCTCTGGCTGGGCCTCTCGTCCGCCGGACTGCCCTCGTTCGTCACTCCTCCATCCATCAGCGGCCCCGCTACTCTGTCCAAGTCTGCGCCCGTTCTCGGACGGCTCACCGCCACACCGGCCGATTCGGACGCGCCGTCGTTTGATGGCTTTGCTGAGGACGAGACGGCCACGGGCAAGAGAGCATGTGAGCTGACTGACGACCCGCATACATGTATGCATTGGTGTGTGGGCGATGGGTGATGTGGGTGTGGTTCTTTGTCAGGTCCTCCCCGTTGGCTGGCGAAGTCGACTGGCGGTGCGTTCCCCTTCGTCAATCCGGAGGACACCAAAGCCACCACAGGCCTCAAGTTAGCGACAGACAATCCTCTCGGCGTGCCCCCTCACACCCCTGCTCTCTTCTGGTTTGCCAGGGACATCATCACGTCCAACGCACGAATGTCGTCTCTGTCCTTCTTCCTCCCCTCCCTCTGTCTGGACCTCATCCACGACTGCATGGAGAACCCGGAGGCCGTCCGCGAGCGGCTCTATGCCGACACGCCTCCTTCCCCCCAGAGGGCCGCCACCATGCAGCAGGCCCAGACGCTCCACGAGTTCCTCCTCAACAAGAAACTCACCACCAAGCAGCTCCCCGCTGCCATGCAGCAGCTGCAGCAGCAGCAAGAGAGCATGGTTCTCGATGAGGCCGCTCAGGCGAGACTGCTGCAGCAGGGCAACACCCTCACCCTCCTCTCTGGGCAGGTCGTCAACTTCAGCGAGACCGCACAGGAGGCTTTGCAGCGGCTCAAGGCGCAGCCGCAGCCGCCGGCGGACCTGTCGCCATCTCTGCGTAGAAGCGGCGGGGGCTTCTCGCCCCGAGCAACACGATCGCCACGGTCGGCCGCCGGTCTTGTCAGAAGGGAAGAGAAGCAAGCTGCTGCTGCTGCGGATGAGGGCGGTGAGGAGGGCCCGCAGAGCCAGCTCATGAGAGGGGGGATGCAGGCGTCCTTCAGGTGGGGTGCAGTGCATCAATACCATAGATACACGATGGATGTCCAGATGGATGCGTGGGAACGATGGATGCCTTGATGGATGGATGCAGAGCGCTTCGATTCTCGTCAGAGGAGGCGGTCCGCCAGGCGGCGCTGGCGATCTTCCTCGCCACATACGACGGCAGGGACCAGGCGTTCGTTCCCCTCTTCACGCAAGCCGACGTCGTCGCACCACACTTCGCCGAAAGGCAGGCACAGCCACCCACAGTGGTGTAGTGGCTGTCGATGGATGGATGCCTCTCTCTGGTCTGCAGGCTAATCGCCCTGTGGGACGTCTACAGCATCGGGCCCTTCGCACCCCCGCCGCAGGAGCCCATCACCGTCGCGCCTGTCAGGCGGATGACCACAATGCGGCGGCCGACGTCGATGGCGCCGCCGTCATCTTCATCCTCTTCTCGGTCGAGAGGCAGCGGTGTGCCGGGGATTGGCGTGAGGAGAGGGCGGACAGCCGCACTCACAGCTGACGACTTCAGCCCCAGATTTGTGCGGGTGAGGTGGGAGAGGGAGTAGAGGAGAGATGGGGGAGAAGAGCCATACGTGCAGTGTGGTGTGGTGCATCGTTCTAGCTATGTGTGTCTGTAGGTGGGAGGGCTGGATGAGCCACGCCGTCGGTCCCGTCGGCTGAAGGACATCATCAGCAGCTTCTTCCCAAAGGAGGCGGAGACCCCGCCAGAAGAGGAGGAGCAGCAGCCCCAGCCCCCTCTCCCCCCATCCCTCGCGCCCTCCTCTCTCTCCCACATCACACCTTCATCAGTGGAGGGGCCCGCTGCGGCCGCCCGGCGGTCTCAAGCGGCCGGCCAGCCACTCAGGACGTCTCCATCTAGCGCTGAAGAGGAAGAGTCCCTTCATTCGGTGCCACCCCCGCTGGCAGAGGAAGTGGCGGATGCAATGGTGCTCACGGCCGAGGGAATGGAGGCCAAGAAAGCTGAGCAAAGGGCGAGGGAGAAGCGGGCAGTGGAGGGGGCCGCTGGTGCTGGTGTGCCAGCCCGGTTTCTGACGATTGGGACGATTGACGGCGCCGCGATTGAGCGCCGGCGCACCCTCTCACAGCGAGGCTCGGTGACGATTCTCGAGCCAGGTGTCGAAGCAGGCTATGACGAGCTACCGGCCATAAGCGCCCTCCCCACCCCCCTTACCCAAAGCGCCCGAGGCAGCCGCGCACCGAGCCCCGCTGTGTGGATCCATCCACGGAGGCTCCGCGGCGATCAGGACGACAAGGAGAGCGAAGACCTGTCTGTGTCGACCATCGACATGTCGCGTGAAAGACAGAGGCAGCGGGCAGCGCACGTGGAGAGAGCCGCAGACGTCGGTGCAGCGGCATCTGCATCTGTTGCCGCTGCTGCCGGTGCGGCGGCCTTTGCGGCAGCTGCTGCAGCAGACCTGGACCGGCGTGCGCTGCCCGGTGGGTGGGAGAAGGGCCTCATGCGCGACAGGACGGGTGGCACTCGGCTGGTGGTGAGCTTCAAGCCTGGCGAGGACAGACTGACGGCAACCGGCCTCATCAAGAGAAGACGGAGGCTGCGGGTGAAAGGGGCTGATGACGGCAGGAGAGCGGCGGCTGGTGGTGCTGCGGGAGAGGAGGCACCCCTCTTCGACGAAGCAGCAGAGCGCCTCGCTCTACTCGAAGCGTACGCACACTCCCACCACACCGACCCATCTCATCTGATCTTCTCTCTGTCGCTTCCATCCATTCATTCAGCATCTCCGAGACGCCCATCCAGCTCACCCACCGTGAGCTATTGGGCCTCAAGCCCATCACCAAGGACCACCAGCGCGACGACGACGACCCGGAGGTGCTCGCGCAGCTTGGCCGCACCGAGAAGTACATCCTGGGCACTGAGAGGAGGCGCATGGTGGAGGAGGTCAGGCGGAGGGCCATCAGGCGGGGGAGGGGCATGACGGGGATGCTGGGGGATGTCGCTGAGCAGCGAGAGGCGGGGGTGGTGATGCCGCCTGCGGAGATGTGGTGGCACATGCTGAGAAGGAGCAGGGGGGACGCACTGCCCGCTGATGAAGCCATCAAGTCAGCGGATGTCGACGCACACACATGCAGTCTTCCCGCTCTCTCTGTATGTGTGTGTCTATGTGTGTGTCAGGGCGTTGATGGGCGGCACGACATCGTCATTCCCCGCCGTCGGCAGCCCCACCCCACCTCCAGCCGCCGGCGACATGTCTCCCGTCACGCCCGCATCCATCCGGCAGCAACACGTGCAGCAGGCCGACAGGCGTGGCCTCCCACTGGAACTCTCACCCTCACACCCACTCTGGCGAGAGGAGCTAGAGGCAGAGGGAGAGGGAGAGGGAGAGGCAGCAGAGCAGCCGGACAGATTCCATATGGAGGAGGAAATGGGCGTGAGCATCTCCCAGCAGATGAGCCTCACGGAATCTTCCCTTATGCAGTCGATCGAGAGGGCCCTGCCAGCGGGCGAGATACAGGAGGGTGACGGAGAGGGAGAGGAAGAGGAAGAGGAGGCACCTGTAGAGCCGCTGGAGGCACCCGTACCTATCACGAGGCCGCACGTGCCGCGGCTTGATCTGTCTGAGTTGGCGGAGCTGCCGAGTGGGAGCAGGATGGGTGTGGGGGTGCGGGTGAGGCCATCCCCCGCCCCTGATGTGCTGCTTGAGAGCGAGCGGCCCGTCAAGGTGCCTCCCTTCTACAAGAGCGAGTGGGAGAGAAGACTCATAGCCTTCATGGGCGCGGCGGCCGCATATGGCTCCTTCCAAGAGGTGCGCAGTGGGGCAATCTCCACACACACACACACACACACACACACGTCCTGTTTACTGCCCATTTGTTTGCTGCAGCGTTATACCATCCTTGAGCAGCACACGGCGCGTGACGCCGAGCGGCTTGCCAGTTGGGGCAACGTGCGAGCGGCCCGGCAGCACATCAAGGCCGAGCGCGCCTTCGCCGACTGGCTGACTAACAGAGAGCGGCGCATGACATTCAACCAGGAGAGGGACGCTCTACAGGGCATCGCCTTCCAGCACGAAGCTGAGGTACCTTACCTTGGTGGATGGACGGACAGACACCCATCTGCTTGACTGATTGATGTTGATGTTGATGTCTGTGTGCAGACGGAGACCGCCCGTCGGATGACCCGTCTGTTGTCTGAGCGTCGGCGGGAGGAGAGGGCTGCCGCGGCCGCCACGGCAGACTTCGTCAACAGATTCGCCAAACAAGTCAACGCACTCGAAAGAGGGTCCGTAAGAATCCCCCCCACCGCCTCTCTCTGGTTGTATGGATGGATGGATGGGCCTTCCACACACACACACAGGTTGCGGCTTCGTGAGATAGGTGACGAGCGCGAGTCGACACACCGGTCCAACTGCGACAAGGCGCGGACGGTGCGGCAGGTAGAGGCGTGTGCGAGGGACGCGCTGCAGAAGCGAGCCGCCGAGGAGGCCGACAGGAAACGCGCGATGCACAAGCTGACCCAGCGGCAGATTCAGGAGGGATACCTGGTGAGAGAGAGGGATGCTGGCACCAGAGACGTGTCTGGTGTTGTGTTGTGTGTGGGTTTCATGTGGCTGTCTTGTGGTGTGCAGTTGAATCGGGAGAGGGAGCAGGAGCGGCTGGCGGCCCTCTGCGCCAGAAGAAAGAGAGACAAGCTCATCTCTTCTTACCTCAAACAGGTCAGCCAGCCATTGATGGCGACAGACACACCCATCAGCAGGCACCCTTTGCCTCCATCCCATCTATCCACCCCTGTGTGTTGTCTGCAGGTGGCGCAGGGTATGGCCAAGGAGCAGCTGCCTTTGCACCGGCTGCTCGAGGACGGTGCGCGCCCGTCGGTGCCGATCTCCCCAACACAGGAGGGTGTGGGTGAGGGAGGGGGCCGGCAGCCCACCTACATCGACCTGATGGAGAGCCTCGACTACATCGCCACCACAGCCAAAGACGAAGTCGACCGAATCAAACAACGTACGAATCAAGTGCAGTGCATCCATAGAGAGATTGAGAGGGGCACATACACACACGCACCTGTGGGTCTGTGTCATCATGTGTGTGTATTGCAGGTGAGCATCTTGTCAAGCCCCATGCTCCTCGCTTTGCCAAGCGAGCGCCGCTGCCCCGGCGTCGCACGAGCAGCATCAGCGACGCCCCCACACACAGACCCACGCCCACACCCGACAGGCCTCTCAGCAGGGGCAGCCGAGCCACCACCCCAGCCACCCACCGCCCCACACCCATCCCCCCTCCCCTTTGCAGGCCAGCAGCTGCCGTCTTCCCACCCACACCCACACGCGACTTCCCCCTGCACCAGCTCGCCGCTGCGCTGCGACCGCTCCCCTCCCACTCGCCACCAAGACAGTCACCCCCCAGGGCGGCTGCTGCAGTGAGGCGGCCGTCGGTGCTGAGCATTTCCGTCTCTCCTTGGGAGGGCAGTTCTTCATCAAGCTCGATTGCTGGAAAGGAGCTGCCGTCGATATCAGGGCAGGCGCCTCCCAGAGGCACCAAGGGCAAGGGGGAGAGGGGAGGGAGGGGTGGGCGAGGTGGGAGGAGGGGCAGTGGTGGTGGTGATGAGAGTGACCCTTTCTGGTTGGTGAGTGGGTCGTGGGATAAGGGGGGTGGCCATGATGAGAAAGAGAGGAAGAAGCCGCCCATTTCTAAAGTGGTCTTCTCGATGGAGGATTATGTGCCCCCCGACGCGTACTAGACTGACAGATGGAGGGATGGAGGGAATGGTAGCCAGCCAGCTGTAGCCATGTGTAAAACACTGATTTGCTGCACTTTTCGTCCACCTTTCACGTAGCATCTCTCTCTCACTCTCATTCGCTTTCGCTGCACTTTGCTGCTCCTGGCACATGCAGCTTTGCTCACTCACTCATTCTGTCTGCTCTGGCTGATCGACAGCTAGTGTCATGTGTGTTGTCAGCCACTGGGCTTTCCTTGCTTATTGTCGATGCATCTATCAGCCAGGCGTTGGTTGGTCGTGAGATGGGAAGACCCATCAGGCAGGACAGGCACATTCATTATTCTCATGTCAGTCTGTTGTGTAAGTGTGTTTGTGCATCAAACCAAGGTCATTGTACGTCACAAAGCGACACTGTCAGCCAAACGATGTCATCTTGCCTTCACAGCAATGTCACGGCAAGCACTCACCTGTGTGTCAGACGGACGGTTTCTCAGCATTCAAGAGAAGTCCATCCACACACTCATCATGACACAGGGAAATACGCCACTGCAAAGCTCCAGCCGCTGCGTCGTGAGTCGCGCCTTGCGCGCTCTGCATTGACGGGTGAAGGCACTTCGCAAGGAAACGAAGCTCTTCACCCATCACTCAGAGACACATCAGGCACCACTCACTGGACAGCAGCCATACAACAGAACGAACCATCAAAGGCACCAAACCTCTCCCCCAATCATCACATGTGGATGGTCCCATCCTCCTCCCAGATCTGAATCTTGGGGTCCCTCTTGCAGAAGGCGTGCACCGCCATCGCCAGAGTGTCGTCGTCATCCATCATCCGCCCCCGGCACCCCGCACGCACATTCGATGGCACCTTCTTGTCCTCCCCATAGACGGCCTTGTACAGATCCTTGACCTTGGCGTTGTCGGGGAGGTAGTACTTGGTGCCCTGTCCCCAGGAGCCCCACAGCCAGCTGCTCGTGTCGGGCAGGATGTTGGCCGAGTCGATGAAGACGTAGTAGTGCAGCTGGTGCTCGGCGCGCCAGCGGGTCGTGCAGAACCAGCCAGGGATGATCAGGGCCATCCAGTACTTGTTGTTGTACCTGCACAGCTCACACACAGCAGATCAGCACAGGATGAGTGTCTGCCAGTCTGTCAGGCCTTACTGTGAGTAGTAGAGGGTTTCATAGAGGCGGCCCAGGCGGAACGCCAGGAACTCCCCGGCGGCCGTCCACGCCCACCGCTGAGCCACCATCACAGGGGAGTGAAGTGAGGCGGCCGCACCTCACAACAGCCAGCGCAGCTGAAAAGATCCCGCCGTCGGGCGCACAGGCAGCAACGAAGCGTGCACCTGCCCTGTTCTCGCCTTGGAGGGGGGTCCCTGTCGTGACCCGCGATCTCGGACGTGAGCTTGCAAGTGAGCCGATCCGCCTCCCCTTCTGAGTCTGGCGAAAAGACCATGGACAGCAGCTACGTGGCAGCGGTAGAGAGCTCGGATGTCCTGCCAAACTCATCGTCGCAAGAGGCGGCTGCCTCTGCGGCCGTCGAGCAGCCGCACGCCGAGATCGGCGAGAGCCTGAAGCGCCTCTGCTTCACCACACAGTGCCTCGTCTTCCAGATCTTCTTCAAGTGGCCACTCACACACATACACACAGACAGACAGACAGACAGACACACAGACATACAGAACATGCCTACTCATGACGCCGTGTTGGTTCTTTGTTTTCTCTGTGTGTGTGTGTGTGGTGTGTGTGAAGTGCGTTCATGAGTCTGATCAATGGTGTGATGATAGTGCTGGACGTTCTCGTGATGCGGCAGCAGCGGAGGGAGGGGGAGAATGGGCGGCAGCCTTTGTTGCCACCGCAGCAGCAGCAGGAGCAGAGGTCAACAGGGCATGAAGAGTACGAGGATGTCCTCTTCTTCGGCGATGTCTTCATCCTCGCAGTCAGCCACTCGCTCTCTGTCTGTCTGTCTGTCTGCCTGGATGTGTGTGTGTGTGTGTGTGTGTGTCCCTCCAGGTGTTGATTGTAGAGTTCGCCCTCCGCTTGCGGATGTCGCGGTACAATCTGCGGTCGTTCATCGGCTCGACCGAACACAAATTCGACTCGATAGTGCTGCTCATCTCCGTGGTCGCCGTCGTCACATACGCCTTCGAGACCAAAACGACTGTCGGTGCGTCAGTCGCTGTCTGCACACCAAGCTAGCCCCTTCACACTGATGGCAGTGAGTGTGTTTGATTGACCCCACCCTCCCTGTCTGACACAGGGAGTGACGCTGAGACGGTGATGCTGGGGCTGCGTGTGGTGCGGGATCTGCTGCGGCTGCTGCGGGTGGTCTACTTCCTCAAAGAGCTCCGCAACACCGTCGTCGACTTCCAACGGCACCAGTCCATCAGAGCTGACGCAGACGTAAGTGCGGTACGCTGCCAGAAGCAAGAATGGATGGATGGATGGATGGATGGCTTGATGTGCAGGATGAGGCCTCTGCGTCGCCCTCTGCGCGTCGGTTTTCCCCCTCCCTCCCGCCGCATAGAATCTCCGACACAGACATCAACAAGCATTGGTCAGACACAGAACGAAGGCGCGGAATGTGTGTGTGTGCCTGCGCGTGGGGCGGGGTTCTCATGCGTGTGTGTGAGTGTGTGCGTGTGTGTGTGTGTGTGTGGCAGGGACCACTATAGCACGCGGAGGCCGCAATCGCTGAGCAGGGGCGTGTCGCCCACTGCTGCTGGAGTCGATGTGACTTATGTCAACAATGGCATCAGTCAGCCGTTTCTGGGCGGCGGCGGCAGCAGGGAGGAGAGCCCGTTTGTTGACAGATGGCCGCCACACATGTCGGGGGGCCGGGTGGTGGTGCGTGGGGGCGAGGGCGGTCGGACAAGTCAGCAGCATCAGCCGTATGGCTATGTGGTGGGCCACCAGGACATTGACACAGAGAGAGAGAGATAGCATTCATTGTGACAGATACGCTCAACGACACAGCGTGTCGGAGGGAGAGAGAGAGAGGCCCGTGTGTATGAGGAGAGAGTCGTGCCAGCTTCTTCGTGTTGACATCATGATGTCATTCATATTTGTGAGTGAGACAGACAGACAGACAGTCCTGACGGCCGCAGTCATGAGAATGAGTCAATGGACG
Organism: Vitrella brassicaformis; assembly: GCA_001179505.1. Taxonomy (NCBI): domain Eukaryota; family Vitrellaceae; genus Vitrella; species Vitrella brassicaformis. The sequence goes on along the minus strand of CDMY01000347.1, from coordinate 45,656 downwards.
GATAATTACAACAATCCCCACACACGCACACACGCACGAGCACGCCTTTACAAACGTCCACGCCACGCGCATACACATAGACAGGTATGCAGTCGTCCGTCCTACAGTCTTTCCCCTCCCGGGCCCGCACCCCCACTCCCACCGCCGCCGCCGCGCATAACAGAGGGCGACATGGGCGCTGGAACGGACCGATAACAGCTTGACCGCCATGGCGAGTGCACACGTCCGGCACCTGCACGCACACACAAGGAGAGGAGGGGACGGTCTCCTTGTTTTGTGTTGTGTTGTGTTGTGTTGTGTGACGCTCATTGGTGGGCTGACCTGATGTGGCAGTGTGGCGTCTTGGGGGCGATGTGCGCGTGATAGGGTTGAGCAAGTGGTGCTGCTGGCCCTTCTTGGCGTGGGACTCGAGCACCGACCGCCACATGGCGTTCAGACCCTGATTGAATGCAATGTGTGTGCATTAATTACAAAGATGATGTCTTCTCCAGCGCACCTGTACGGTCTGCACGAGATCCTCCTGCTCCCTCTCGTCATCGCTCACCACACCCACACCCACGCCCATCCCCCGCCTCTGCTGCTCACCTCCTCCCCCCCTTCTACTCGCCATGCCATAGTAGCTATGCTGCTGCTGCTGCGTGTGTGGGTGGTGCGGATGGCCGGGCACCCCCAGCCCCGCCCCCACTCCGACCCCATGTGTATGGGCCTGTCCCGCCCACCGCCTATGGCGCATCAGCTCCTGCGGCGACTTGGGCAGCTCCGCCACACCACCACCACCACGGCCCCTTCCGAACCTGCTGCTGCCGCCGTACGTGTGATGATACTGCGGAATCTTCTGGGGAATCACACCCCTGGCCGTCCTCGCCAGGCTGTCTGTGGGACTTGGACGGGGGGAGCCGAGGCCTGCCTCCGATGGGGGCGGGGGAGGGGGAGGGGGTGGGCTGCCCTCTCCCTCTCCCCCTCCCTCTCCATCCAACAGCCGCTTGTTGGCAGAGGGCATGGTGTTGGTGTGTCTCTTGAGGCCCGTGGGCATGACGAAGTTGTCATCGCCGAAGGGGTCGAGGGTGACGGCTGCCGTGACATGTGGCCGCTTCTCTGGGTGGTGGTGTGGGGGCTGGTGGGGAGCGGTGGGGTCCTTTGCGTAGCGGTCGATGTCGGCATCAGCTGTGAGGACCGACAGCTGGGAAGGGGAGGCCTCCTCGCCACCACGACTATGACCACAGGGACGGTCCTGCTCCACACGACACGAAGATAAGGAAGCGGCTGTTGTCCTTTCGCCCATGTTATGTTTCTCTCCTTACCTGACGTGGCATGACGCCATTGTTATTCAGAGGTGGGAGTAGAGCGATCAGCCCGCCAGCACCAGCAGGGCTCTCCTCGCCCCCTCCCTTGATGGGCGACGGCTGCCCGAACGTCGCCGTGTGTGTCGGCGAGCGACGTCGGTCTGGCGTGCGGAAATCCACCACCGCCCCCTCCACACCCACACCCACACCCACACCCTCCGGCTCTTCTGGCTTCTCATTCGCCCGCTGCTGCTCCAGTGCTGGCTGCGGCTGTCTCTGTGGCTCTTGCTGCGTCTTGGTGTTATCCGATTGCTGCTGTTGCTGTTGGTGCTGGTGTTGGTGTGAGGGTGGAGGCGTGAATGTGCCGGTGGAGGCGTCATTGTCATGCGGGCTGAGAGACATCTCCATCTCCTCACTCCCAGAGGGCACCTGCGTCAGCACGGTGGTCGATGGCGCCGCCCCAGCCACAACACCAGCCGCAACACCAGCAGCAGGAGGGCGACGATCAGGCTCCGGATTGACACTCCTGGGCACACACCTCTCCTTCTCTGCTGCGTCTTCCTTCTCCGTCTGTGTGCTGGTGCTGTTGGTTGTGGCGGTCACGGCGGTGGGGGGCATGGGCACCACGGGCACCATCAGCCGAGAAGATGGGAAGACGTGTATGTCGCTCTGGGTCTCGCCATCCGCGAACGAGGAGGGCGTCAGTGACTTGACCAAGCCACCCAAAGCACCACCCACGGCACAGGGGGCCCTAACCGGAGAGGCCACCCCGCTGAGCTCTTGATGGCCTTCAGGTGGTGCTTGTGGTGCTGGGGCGGTGACGGCGTGGCTCTCCTTCGATGGCGAGAGAGCGTCATATGGGGGCGGTGGGGGGCTGTGGCGGTCCGATGCACCGCGGCGGGCAGTGCGCATCTGCTCGGTCTCCTGTAGGGCGGCCTGCAGTGCCGCCAGCAGCCTGGCAGACAGAGAGAAAGTGCCCAGAGAACACACCACACACCCGATTCACGTCACGTATGTGTGCACACAGCTGTGTGTCGGTGTTGTGTGTGTTGGCTACGTCCGTTCGTGCAGGTCGATGAGCTGGTCTGTTATCGGCGGGGCGGATGGTTGCAGCTGCTGCGGGAGAGAGGGAGAGGGAGTCGGCCAGACCTGAGCCCCCAACAACCCTCCCCCACTCCCTAGCCCTCCACGCATCAATGCGCCCTGGCCACACACACGCACACACACGGATGCATCAACGAGCCACACATGCCACGCGAGCTGCTCGGCTCACCCCGGCAATGCGGTCCTGCATTTGATGTCTGAGAAGGGCCTCTGATAAGCAGACCCGTTCCTCCTGCATCTGCTGCATGGCCTGCTGCAGCTCATGCACCTCCAGGCCGCTCTGCTCCTCCCGCTCACGGGCCTCGCGCGCAAGCTCCTCGTAGCGCAGCTCGGCAGCCTCCCTCTGACAGATATGGTAGACAGACACAGACACATACAGACGGGGTGGGTGCGGTGTTGGGTGTGGTTGGCTGGCTGGCTTGCCTTTTCGTTGATGGCGTCCGCTTCTCTGTCGAGCTGCTGGCACCGCTCGCGCGCCTCCTGCAGCTCTTGCTCGAGCAATGTCTTCTCTTCACACAACTGCACACACACACACACACTCACACACCAACAGCATTCATCCATCCACACACCACACCACACCCCCAACACACACCATAGCGACCGACCGACTGGCCAACCACATGACATTTATACCTACCTGCTGTGTGAAGGGCTGCACGTCATCGAGTCTGAGCCTGTAGGCCTCGGCGCTCTCCTGCAGCTCATCGAGCTGCCCACGCAGCTCCTCGCACTCCCGCTCCCTCACGGCCGCCAGCTGCTTGGCCTCTTCCAAGGATGCGAGCATCGACGCGTGGGAGGCCCGCAGGGAGGACAGCTGAGAGGCCGACTGCATCGCACCATTGCACAGGCAGATGGGACACATGGCGCACACACAGAGAGGGGTGCGGGGGTACCTCTTGCTTGTCGTTGGCGAGTTGCTGGATCAGCTCGTGGCGTTCGGTTTCCAGAGCTGTGACGCGATCACGCTCCTGGACACAGACAGACAGACAGACAGACACACAGACTTCGGATACTACGGGCGGGTGTGGTGTGTGTACCTGTTGGAGCGATGCTTCCAGCTGCTCTATTTGTGCGTTGTGTTGCTCCTCCGCGGCCCTGGTGCGGCCAGACACCTCATGGCGGTAAGACGCCTCCAGCTCTGACAACAAACAAATGGATGGATGGATGGATAATCCAACACACCCAATCTCATCCCTCACCTCTAAGAGCACTCTCGACGTTTTCCTTCTCCTCGGTGACCCGCGCCAGCTCCCCCTGCAGAGCCGTGAGGGCCTCTTCACGCCGAACGCTCTCGCTACGCACGGCGTCAAGCTCGTCAACCGTCTGAAAGCAATGCCATAACCATGTCTGTGTGTGTGTGTGTGTGTGAGGGAGGGGTGGACAGGGCACCTTCTGCAGGAGATCCACTTGTTCGGCCAACACACGCATTTCGCCAGCCATGGTCTCTACGGTCCGTTCGTTGTGCAGGCGGGTCTCCTCTATCTCGGCCAGACGGCTCTCGGCCCTCTCGGCTCTCTCACGCTCCCTGCACACACTCACACATTAATGCCACATAGGAATGGGATGGACGCATCGCATGGGGGGCGCCCCCCCTGTGTATGCCCGTTGCTCACTAACCTGTCCGCCCGGTCTCTCTCCCTCTCGCCCCTCCTTTCGGCAGCCATGACGAGCGCCGAGTCGATCTCATGGTCGGCAACGTCGTTGAGCAACGAGTCCTCCGAATCGACCTCCTTCCCATCAACAAGCCCTCCCTCACGCACCCCCTCGCCACCATCCCCACCCTCTCCACCAGCTTCTTCATCGCCCGCCAGCCGCACTGCGAAGTGGGGCGTGTTATAGTTGTTTTTTTGGTGCAGGAGGTGCGGCTTCGGCGGCCTCTGCGGGCTTTCCGCGGGGGAGAATGAGTGAGGGTGAGGGTAAGGGTGGGGGCCCTCATGGCGCTGCGTGAAGGACATGCCGATGCCGATGCCGATGCCGATGCCGATGCCGGTGCCGGTGCGCGGGGAGAGGAGGGCGTCCATGTGCTGCTGATGCTGCTGGGGGTCGGCTGTGTCTTTGTGTGTGTGTCGTGCTGACGGGGGGCAGGTGAGCGACGGGGGATGAGGATGGCAACAGTGGTCGTGCTGATCGTGTTGGCCGTGTTGTGGTGGTGCGGGGGGCAGTGAGGTTGGGAGGTCCTCTGGTGCCTCTCCCTCTCCCTCTCCCTCTTCCTCTGCCCCCCCCTCCCCCTCCCCTCCCTCCTTGGCTGCCCCTGTCGGCGGCATATCCTCCATCCACTTCCTCCCAACTGACACGCAGCACACAGACAGACAACACACATTAGCATCAATCCATCCATGTGGATCATCGTGACGACTGACCGACCGGCGTTGCTAATGGCGATGGTCCAGTAGTCCCGTTCCTCCTCGTTCTCAGCCGCCAGGTGCAGACTGCGATCATCCGTCTGAACCACAAACTCGCAGCGAGGCAGCCCACCATCGCCTTCATCATCACCACCACCTCCTGCCGCCACATAGCTACCCAAAACCTCCGACGGCAGGAGCTGCTGATGGTGGTCCGACGATTCGATCGCTACCGTCTGTGTGGTGGGCTTGAGAGAGAGGGAGCGGGTCTGTGCTATCAGATTCTGTGCAACACAAAGCAAGCAAAGCCAGGGAGGGACGGAAGATACATACCAGCGACACAACATGCACACTCATGTGCGTGTGTTGGGTGGGAGTGTGGAGATGAGATGAGATGCCCGACCTACCTGGTCGGCGAAGGTCATGATGTCGGCAGCAGTGAGTATGACCCAACGCCGCTTCCACCGACCGCTCCGAACGTTCCTCTTCCATAGCCATCCCGTCTGTATCGGCTGCAATGCAGCCAATCCACACATCCAATGTGGCATGCATGATGCGTCCCAACTCCTCCTGCAGGCATCCTGTGGCTATGGCACATTCCTCCTCACCTCTGCGATCGGGATTTCCTCTTGTGGCGGCCTGGGGGTTGGGATGGAGCGCGCGGACGGCGGGTCGACGGCTTCACTGGTGTTGATGGCGCCAGGCAGCCTCCTCGCACCTGCATATACACCGCACACAACGCATTCGAATGCATCTTTATGTCAGCGTGGGTTGACCTGATGCATTCGTTACGATGCTGGGAGGCGTGCATGCCTCCATCGCCGCCTCCCTCGCCTCCCAGCTCGCCCAGAACCACGAAATTTACTACGCGAATCAGAGCTCGCCGATCCCTTTTCCCTCCCTTTTGTCTGGTGGTGTTGACGATGAATGCTCAGGACAATCAGTTCATGAAGGAGCGGCCCAGCACCAAGGTGCACGCGCCGCCAGGTATGCCGTCATCCCATCCATCCATCCATCCACATGGCCGTGTTGCCATGGCGTGGTGCCTGCAGGTGGCAACACGTCCATAGTTATTGGCGGGGATGGTATGCAGCTAGCTAGGCCAACAGACAGACAGGCAGCATGGCAGGCAGGCCAGATCTTTCACACAAACGCCCGCCCTGCAGGCCCATCCATCCATCCATTGTGTTTATCTGGCTTTGTGTGTGCAGACAAGAGTTCTGTGAAGCAGCCTGCCAAGAAGGTGGAGGACGCCCCGCCCGCGCCGCCACCGCCCGAGCAGCAGAACCCGCAGAACCAGCAGCAGCAGGCGCCCGACGACCAGCAGCAGCAGCAGCAGCAGGGGCAGGGGCAGAACAAGGACGGGGCACCCAAGACCAGCGTCAAGTATGGTGCACATACACAACGCATGGACAGACAAGGGCATTCCATCAACCAATTGTAAGTGGCTCTTGTATACTGCAGAGTGCACGCCCCACCTGGCGGCAAGAGCTCTAGTGAGTCAGAAAGAACGGCGCAACCATGATACTGTTTGCATCTCTTGGTCTGTGGCGTTTGGCGTGTGTGTGTTTCATTCAGTCACGTTTGGCTGAGCGGCGAGTTGTTTGAGTGTTGAGCAGAGGGAGGGAGGGAGGGAGAGAGGGCTGTAGCTAGCCACTTAGCCGAAGATGAATAGATGGATGGACACCTAAGCTTGCAAGAGAGGTCCGTGCTGCCTGTTCGCCTGCCTGCCTGCCTGCCTGTCTAAGTGCGTGTGCGGCGCGCGTGCGTGTGTGGGGGCGTTAATGGCGGGTAGGGACCTCTCCCATGTCATGTGTGCAGTGCACACAGAACTGTTGTTTCTCTCTCAAGAACCCATGTGTGGATTTACCTATAGCTACAGGTGCCATCCATCCATCCATCCATCCATTGTCAACCACCGTCACAGAATCCACAGAATCAATCAACGCACCCGAAACTTCGCTCCCTCATTCATTTCGCATCCCCAAAGTGCTCCTTGAGGAAGGCCAGAAGAGCCCTCATGCCCTGCGCCTCCCCCCCCTTGGGCCTCCCCGGCTTGCCGTTGTTGTTGTAGGCGTTGACGTCCATGTGTATCCAGGGGGTCTGCTCCCGCGGCGGGTGGCCGTCGACCAGCTCCTCTCCCTCTTCTCCATTCGCCTCATCGTCTTCGCCGGTATTGTCCACTTCTTCTGTCGGTTTGGTGGGCTTCCTGAGGTAGTTCTGGAGGTACAAAGCCGCTATGATGGCTCTGAAGACAGGCAGGCACGCAGGCAGGAAGGTTCGCACACACACACAAACAGAGAGAGAGAGAGAGAGAGAACCCGTTCACGCCTGAACTGCCTGCCCCCCACGGCCGCACCCGCCCATGGGTCCATCAGCAATGTTTTTCAGGTCGGCGATGTCGCTCTTGATCTGGGGCGCGTAGCCTTTCCACAATGGCAGCCACCACACCTGGTCACGCACGCGGCTGCTCACCTGCACATAACACCCTTCATGAGTACATGTGTGGATGGGGGGCGGGAATGGGGAGGTTGCCGACCTGCTGCAGCGTCCTGGCGATTTGTGGATCGTTGCAGAAGACGCAAGGCACCTCACCGCCCAGCGCCACTCGTGCTGCCCCGGTGAGGGTGGCACAGTCGATGATCAATGCTGGCGGGTCAGACTCGCTGTCTACATAAAAGCACAAAGACAGGCAGACAGACAGACACACAGACAGACAGAGGGTGATGTGTGGGCGATTGGGATTTGTGCGTGATGCCCGTCCCCTGTGTGCATGGATGGATGGTACCGTACCTGCGTCGACCAGTGCATCGGCAAGGATGAGGCGGCCTTCGGCGTCGGTGTTCAATACCTCCGTTGTAAGTCCGTTCCTGGCGGTGATGACATCGCCGGGACGGTAGCTGTTGCCGCTCACGCTGTTCTCCACAGCTACATGACATGACACACATGAAATCGCACCATCCTCAGCTGTGCCTGCCCGTCCGTTGGCTGGCTGTCTTACCTGCGATGAGGACCCGCAGGCGTATGGGCATTGGGTTTGGGTCGCTCATGATGGCCTTGGCCATCCCCAGCACTATCGCCGCACCCCCCATGTCTTTCTTCATTGTCAGCATACCTACAGATATCCACACACAAACACAGCCATCCGTCGTCCACACGTGTGTGTGCGCCACAGCACGCCGCACGCACAGGTGCCTGTGCCTACCTGCTGCAGGCTTCAGGTCGAGCCCGCCCGTGTCGAAGCACACCCCTTTGCCAACCAGAGCAACCAGTGGGCTGGACGAGTTGGCAGATGGGCTCGTCCAGCACAGCTCCAGTAGACGGGGAGACCTGACACACACATACTGATGAATGATGATCTGTGGACGCCCATTCCATGTGTGGTGCGTGTCTACCTTTCTGGGTCCGCTGCACGCCCCACAGCGTGTATCTGTGGGTAGTTTTCCTTAAGCAGGTCATCGCCCACGATCGCCCTGACCGACGAGGCACCGCACTCCCTCGCCAGGGCCTCCACACACTCCTGCACACACACACACACATAGACACATCCACCAACACACACGTCGATGCATCCATCAATCTGTTCGCATATCTGTTTACCTACCTGCAGCTGTGCGGGTCCCACGTCTTCGGCAGGCGTCGTGATCAGGTCCCGCACCATGTATATCGCCTCCACCAGCCCACCGACGCCCTCACCCTTGACCGAAAACCCCACAGGCAGCGACAAAACCGGCCGCTTGTCCACCCCCTGCTGCTGCTGCTGCTTTGTCTTCTTCTTCTTGTATCTCTCGTACTTGTAAGCCCCGAGCGACCACGAGAGCACCGCGGTCGACAGATCGTCCGGGCCCACCTCCTCACCATGGAAGCGGAGGGCGTAGGTGGCGGGCGGCAAGGAGCCCGGGAGCGACGAGTAGGCGTACGGACTCTTTCGATCAGCCACCGTGAAGACGTACATGAACGGCACGCCACCCTCCTCTCCCTCTCCCCTCTCGGCCGGCAGGGCCAGCAGCTTCCCAGCCTTGAATTTCTCCATGTCATAGCTTTTGAGCCAGCCACGCCGCTCTGCAGACTGCTCTTGCAGCCACTTTGGGAAGCTGCTCTTGGTCAAAACGAGCAAAGGGGTGGGCCGCGCACCGCCGAGGGCAGCCTCTTCGCAGAATGATGATTGGAAGCGGGCCGCCTGCTCGACCAATGCGCTCGGTGCCACCTGGTCCTGCTGCTGTGGCTGCTGCATAGATAAGTGCCTCCGTTGCCATCTTCGCGGCAGTAGGATGGTCGTGGGGCGGCGTGAGCGGCTGAGCAGCAGGGGAGCGTTGGCAGCAGCGAAGGCGCATTGATGCACATGAGTGCCGGCTGCAGAAAGGGCGGCGCTGCATGCCGTTCTTCGAAGCATTGTCGTTGAGGCAGATCTTTGCACGGATGAGAAGATGGTGAAGGAGAGCACCGATACGACGACAGAGAAATGGATAGGCATGCTCCCCTGCTTCTCCTGCAAGCTTAGCTCCCATTTGCGAGCTCATCTTTTGCAAGGGAGGAGTCAGGGAGTGCATTGGAGGCAATGGTAAGGGGAAAACAATTGCGAGAACAACTGAAACGGCTTTCCATCTGATCTTTTTTGTGTCATCACCTGCCTTTGCCCGTCAGTCGAAGCGGACAGCGGAGCACCAGCTGGTCAAAGACGACGTGGCACGCGGCGACGATGAGAGGGAGGAGGAGGAGCACGAGGACCCATACGCCAAGCGCGAAAAGGCCGCACCCGATGTGCTGGCGAGGCGAAAGTGAGCCGACCGGCACAGGCACCGCAAACAGAATCCAATCCATGTACTGCACGTGTGTGTGGGTGTGGGTGTGTATGCAGGATAGTCAAGGTGAGACGCAACGACAACCGCAATGTGCCGGTCAGTCAGTGGACGCCCAACACACCCCGCCCGCACACACGCATATTAATGTGTCATATGTGTCATTACCGGCCGTGCTGTTCTGTACCGCAGCAGTCGGCAGCCCCGGCGGCTCCTGAAGGCACTGGCGAGGGGGACAAAGAAGAGCCGCACCAAGGAGACAAGGACAGCACCGCGGATGGGGGAGCAGCAGCAGCTGCTGCCACCACTAGTGCCGTCAGGGAGCCAGGTCAGACAGAGAGAACACACACAACCGCACTACCTACCATGTGTGGTGTCGAGGGGTCCGTGCCGTGTGCGTGTGCGTGTGTGTGTGCGTGTGTGTGTGTGCGTGTGTGTGTGTGTGTGTGAAGGGGAGGACAAGGATACCACCGACAAGGAAGCCGACAAGGAGGAGGGCAGGGATAAGGGCGAGGAGGGCGACAAGCAGAACCCCTTCGCGGGAGTGTCCATCTTCGGCAACGCAGCGTCGGGCGGATTCGGAGCGGTACGTTAGTTAGTTATGTCGTGGCGCCGAACCAGCCAGCCGCTCGCTCATCTGCAGATATCGATTATTGTGTTGTGGTCTGTTGTCTTGTGGTGTGGTGTGGTGTGGTGTGTGCAGGTGGCCTCGAGTGGCGGGAGTTTTGGCCTCTTCGGAGGTGGCACGAACAAGCCATCCCTCTTCTCGGGAAGCGCGCCAGGTACCCACATGCCGCCACAGCTTCTCTGAATGCATATGTATGTGTGTGGCGTCAATCCACTCAGGTGGTTTGTTCGGCCCTCCGGCCACGGCCCCCGCCACAGGCGATCTCTTCTCGTCCGGCGGTCTCTTCGGCGCACAGCCAACGGGCACATCCCTGTTTGCACCCGTGATGCCGGTGAGCAGCAGATGACGCATCGTCTACCGATACGCAGAACTGAAACGCACACGCCGATATGTGCTATCTGTCTGTCTGTCTATCTGCCTGCCTGTCTGTCTGTCTGTCTGTCTGCCTGTGTCTGTCTGTGTGTGTGCAGGGTGGCGTAGGTCAGAGCGGTGGTGGCGGCGATGAGGAGGGGGCCGAGGAGCCGCAGGAGCCGGAGGAACCCATACCCGAGGGTGAGCGAGACAGACAGATGGATGCATGATGGACGGGGAGATGGATGCGATGCCTGTCTGCTGTCTGTCCTCCATCCCATCCCATGTCATCCCATACCATCGATGTGTGTCAGTGTTGAGTGGTGAGGAGAACGAAGTCACGCTGTTCAAGGTAAGCACGGTGGAGAACAACACAACACACACGCATATGCCTTCTTTGTCCATCCATCCATCCATATGCACGTCAGTCTGACTGCCGCCTCTACAAGCTGGTGCCCAAGACGGCCGCCAAGGACAAAGACAAGGACAAGGACAAGGGCAAGGAGGGCGGCGACACAAAGGCCAAGGAGCAGCAGCAGCAGCCAGAGGGGGAGAAAGAGGCCCCACCCGACAAGATAGACAAGGAGGACACCAACGGCGAGAAGGAGAAGGAGCCGTCGCTCAAGTGGGAGGAGCGGGGCATGGGATTCGTGCACCTCAACAAACACAAGGTAGGCAGGAACGAGAGACAGACCCACACCCCACACAGACACACACACACAAATGTGATATATGTCGTGCACATGATATGTTTCTCTCCATGCCATGTGTTGGTTGGTGTGGGGTCAGGAGACGGGCAAAGGTCGGCTGATTGTGCGCATGAAGGGCGTCTACCGCATCCTCCTCAACGCCCCCCTCCTCCCACACACACCCGCCATGCTCATGGGCCGCAACTCCGTCGCATTCACCTCCATCGACGACGAACAGACGCAGACACACACAGAGGAGGAGAAAGGCGAGGGCGGTGCCGGTGGCGGTGCGGCAGCTGGCGGGGCACCCAAGCTGGCACAATATCGTGTGAATGTGCACAGCACGGAGAACCAGAGCAAGCTCATCAAGCTGATCGCTGAGGTGGGTGGCGCGGCAGCCGCCGATGGGGAGGGAGCGGGGGCCGACGGGAAGGAGAAAGAGAAGGAGAAGCTTGAGAGGGGCGAGGGCGCCAAGGAATCTGCCTAGATAGAGAGGTAGTGTAGGCGGTCTTTGGGGAGAGAGTTGGTGTGTATGTTGTGTTAGCCATGCAGTCAAGTCAGTAGCCAGGCGGGGAGGGAGGCGTGTCGCTTCTCCCATGTGTTTCTGGTGCGTATTATATGGTATGATGCATGGATGGATGGCCCGGCCCCTTGGTCTCTCGTGTCGCTTCACGCAGCTGCCGATGTCAAATGAACGCACCGCAAAACCACACTCATGCTGTTTCGCGTTCGTATGGTATCGTCGGCAACGTCGTGTGGTCAGCATGACAGACAGACCAGGGGCACATTGCCATGCATCGACACGTACAGTCAGTCAGTTGGGACGGGTAGATGAGATGAATGCCTTCACCCATGCAATACAATACATGCCATGCGTGGCGGTGCATGTTGGTGGAGTGGTATCTTTTTTCCATCATCCACACACTGACTGACTGACATGGCAGGGAAGGCAAGGCAAGGTGACTGACTGCGGCTGACCGACTCACAGACCCCCTCACACACTCCCGTTTTGAATCAATCGTGTGCATGGCATGGCAGGTATGGTTGATGGGTGAGGGTGGGTGAAGTGCCAGTCGGGTCTGTGAAGGATGCATCCAAGCAGCCGATGAGTACGCTGGTGAGTCCAATCCGCCACAGCGCGAGCTTGTGAAATTCTCGGCGGCCCGGCGGCTGAGAATGAAGTGGCGCTTCCCTGCGTGGCTTGCTCTTCTCTCGGCACCCTCATCCGTCCTCTCTTCGTCCTCTCGGTCCGGCGCTCGGCCCTTGCTGTCGACGTGGTTGCATTCTTCAAGACGATCCCCGGCGGCAGCAGACAGCCACGCGCGTCCTCTCTCGCCTCTCTCGCCTCTCCGAGCCATGCAGCGACGCGGCCTCTTACCGGTATTCAATCAGCTGACCAAGACCATATCGGAAATCGCCACGGAGCGTTCTTCGATGACGCCTGGCTCCCTGGCGGCATCGCCCGGCATGGACGAGGGCGATATGGCCTCCATCCAGCTGCAGCGGTCATGCACCAAATCGAGTCCGTGTCTTGCTGCTGACCACCCTACCGACTGCGGCGAGACGGTGAAGGGTTATTTCGGGTGGTTTGACAACGTGCTGCGGTTCCCCGGCTCATCGGCAGCATCATCAGTCGAGGAGCCGCCGCCATCCTCAGCGTCAGCCCAGCAGGCGAGCGACCAGTCGTACCTGAAGATGTTCGAGTCGCTGTATTTCAACCCCTCCTTCCTCAAGTCCGTCGGCGTCTCTGAGCCCATCGCAGCAGCAGCACCGGCTCCCACACACGCACAGACGGACAAGGACCTAAAAGACGCGCCACCCATCGGCTTCTCATTTTCGCCAGCTGGCCTGCTCATCCCCTACCACCTGGGGGCGGCGTTCCATCTCAGGAAGATGGGCGTCATCACCAACGCGACGCCCATTTCTGGCGCGTCGGCCGGCTCGCTGACGGCGTGTGCAGTGGGCATGGGTCTTGCGGCTGACAACGCTGTCCGGGCGGTGCAACGGCTGGCTGCCGACTGCCGGGAGAAGGGTACACGGAGCCGACTGCATGACTGTCTGATGAAGGAGCTGGACGAGCTGCTGCCCCCCGATGCCCACGAGCAGCTCAACGGCCGTGCGGCGCCCGTCACTGTGGCCTACACAGAGGTGTTCCCGTACCCTGCCGGTCGCCTGGTGTCGCAATTCGACAGCCGCGATGACCTCATTGAGGTGCTGTGCGCCTCGTGCTGTGTCCCCTTCTACTTCTCGGCCTGGCCGTTGGTGCAGTGTCGGGGCAAAGTGGCCGCTGACGGCTTCTTCGCCTCCGAGCTGGGCGCCTTCGGCTGCCCGGTGGTGGCCGCACGACGCACCGTGCGCATCTCGCCCTTCCCGGCCTCTGTGGTTGGTCTCAAGGCGATGGGTCCCAACGACGTGATAACACCGGATCTGAACCCCCAGTTCCCCCTGTCGATGCCCAAGCTGATCCAGATGTCGCTGCTGCCGGCCGATGAGGACGAGTTCGAGCTGCTGTACCAGCTGGGCCAACAAGATGCCGCAGAGTGGATAAGGCAGGAGGAAAAGGTGGGGTGGGTGGAGGGGGTGAATAATGATGGTGAAGGACAGAGGGAGAGGGAGAGGGAGGGGGATGCGCCAAGTAGTCGTGTTGCGGCTGAGAAAGGAGCGTAGTCGGACGAGGTGGATGGATGGAAGGATGGATGGATGGATTGTCAGTCAGTGGGGTGGTCAGGTCAGCATTGCCGTTTGCCCAATGTGAGTGATCGATGGACATTCGCTGCTGTTCGTTTGGTGTTGCCTCCTGTCGCAGTGAGTCGGCCTTTTCTTGGCCGTTTTGTTTTCGTTACCGCTCGCGGGGGATGGGGTATCCATACGTGGGGCAGGGGGGATGGGATGGACACACGAGAGGGTGGGTGGGTGTGACGTGGTGTGAGTGGGGGGCGTGGTAGGCATGGGATTCATGAGAGAAATAACAAGGTAATAATAATAATGGCTGTAGGTCACCTTGTGCGCACACTCTCTCTCGCTCTACACGGTTCATATCTTAGCACACCTTATCTATCACTCAAGACACACACATGGATGAAATGAACGATCAACGAATGACAGCAGTGACAGCAAATAAATAAATAAGGCGCTTACAATACACCCACCATGTAGGTGCGTACCATGAACAACGCAACACACAATGTGACTGACATGACGTGGTGCGTAGCAGCCCGATGCGCATCGACGGATGAGCCCACCCACGCACCTTGAACACGTCATTTGAGCCATTTGGATCGGCTCAATTATCAAATGACTGCCTCCACCTACAATAAACATGCTTGTCAGGACAAGAATGGCACAGACAAGCATCACACACACACACACACACACGCGCGCGTGCACATCCACAGACACTTATGCACACATCCACCCATCCATCCGCACATAAATTAATTCTTGCTCCCCCCCGTCGTTCCGTCCTTTCCCTCCCCATTGGCTCGCTCTCTCTACACCCACCGTACCTAAATACATACACCCACATAACAATACGTACAGCCGCCAACTAGGCCGCACAGTTTGTCAAAACCACCGCGGGCGTATCGGAACAAGTCACTGGCTGAATCGCCGGCTTGTCCCGACCTCCGCCCGTCGTGATTGGCTGCATCTGCACGACATTCACCAATGTGGCGGGTGGCTTGGTCTTGGGGGCAAGGGAGGCCACAGCCTCGTGGAAGCGGATGGTGACAGAGTATCGGCCAGGAGCGCACTGCCAGCTGCCTTGCTGGAAAAAATCGAAGAGGCCGAAGAAATCGAAGAGGCCGCCGCCGCCTAATGTGATGCTCGTGACGCCCACACCGAGACCTTCGGTGTCCACCTCGCATGAGCAGCAGCAGCACGGGCAACACTGGGCCAACACGTCCCACACCCGACTGGCAGGAGTCGCTACACCGCTGATGGACTGCCACGTGGTTGCATCGAAGCCACCCGTCACGTCCACATAGCGTCTGTTGCTGTTGATGCCCTTCTCTCCCCACGACAGACGCCCGTTGGCCGCGTTGTAGAAGCCTTTCACCTTGAAAGCTCCGTCGGTGCCGCTTCCCTCGCCGCTCACGGTGCCGTCATGCTCGAATGTGAGCAGGTATTTGGTCGTCCCGCCCTCGTCGTTCTCCAAGCAGGCGCCCAGCCACACGCCAGAGGGAGGGGGCGTGGCTGTCGATGTGGGCTTGATGCGCCTGTGCCGCCTGCACTGGCGCATGAGGCGGACGGCCACGATGAGGCAATAGACCAGGCAGACGAAGCCGAGGCACCCCAAGACGATGCCAGCAACCATGGCGCCGGACGGTGTGCCGTCACCGCCCCCTCCCCCATCCCTGAGGTCTCCTTCGGCACCGACGAGAGCAGGCATGGCCGACACCAGAGGAAGAGTGCGGGCCAAGATCCCCATTCGGACAGGTCTCCTCAATATGGCGGACGCAGATGCTTCCTGGATGTGGGACGAGCACGGAGAGGGCACCGCAGAGTAGGAGGAAGTTTGTGGATGGATGAATAGTGCGATGCAGAGGCAGATCCAGGTCACTGGCGGTCTCTTTCCTCCAAATGCGCTCTGATCTGTGCCTCTGCGTTCTGCGGCAGCGGTTTCTGGGAGCCCTAAGCAGTTTGCGAGCTTCACACAGTGGGACTGCACTAATTCCCCCCCAAAAGCGACAGAATACAGCCGCGCCGGAGCCTGTTTCCTTGTTGACTGGCGAACCGTGGCCTGAGATGTTGACGACGGTCTGCATTCATGGACTCGCCTCGCTCTTCCTGCATCTCTCTGCCGAAGCGGCCTTCCTGCCATCCCCTGCTGCTCTGGGGTCCAGCAGACGTGGCCCTTCACTCATCTCGAAAATGACAAGACGGCACTTCGGTGCTGCCCCGAGGCGCTTCTGGGCTGTGCGGGATACACGGGAGGAGGACGTGCTGGATCTCGACACGGCTCTCGACAGGGCGATAGATCACCTGAAGAAGCACGACGCTCCGCGGCCATTCATCGCTGGAACCATCGACTTCATCCCCACACTCACGGCGGCCAACTGGACGCTGCAACCCAACTGCAACACAGCAAGAGGGGCGCCCTTCTACGCTAGGAACCTCGAGAAGATCTATTACACGCAAGCACGGCAGTCGCCGGTGGGCATTGGCAATGAAACAGTCGTCGATCTTCAAGTGCGGCAAGCGCGGGAGGTCTCAGCCGACGAGCTGACGGTGGGATGTCCTGCGGGCGACTGGAGATCTGCGGTGCGGCGTGTGTGCGACGAGGTGGCTTCCGAGATGTCGCCGGGCAGCCAGGTGACGGCCGACTTGCACAAGCTGCTGATCTATGGGAAGGAGACTTCTTCCAGGCACACAGGGATACTTAGCGATCAGACGACCATTTCGCGTCATTGCTCATCTTCATGCCAACCGAGTACGAGGAGGGCGACTTCATCCTCGAGCAAACAGAGGGCTTCGACCCGGCCACCTTCAACGAGCAGACGCAGCGCGCTTTGGCTGCGAAGAAGTGTCGGTGGGTGGCCTTCTTTGCCGACATCCCCCATTCTGTGGCGGCCGTGACGTCCGGCTATCGTCTGGTGCTGGCGTATAAGTTGCGGAGAAAACGGCTGACAGAGATGGAAATACAGCCAGGTGATTATTTGGCGCCTCCGCTGCAAGACATGATCGACTCGCTTCACTACAGCTTCAAGCAGAAGACGGTGAGGGAGAGAGTGCAGCGGTCCGGTCCGATGATGTGATTTGATGTCGTGTCTGTCTGTCTGTCTGTCCGCGTATGTGTGTGGTATTGCCTCAGTCTCAGCTGGAGTGGTGGGAGTTTTACGTCGATAATGTCATCGTCATCCACCTACAACACACCTACACGCCATCATCAATGTCACCCGAGCATCTCAAAGGCGTCGACGCTTATCTCTACCAGGTGCTGTCCCAGCATTTCCAAGTCGATCTGAGGATGTTCCTGGCGAGCCAGAAGTATCGAGAAGAGGAGACTGAGATATGGGATTTCGGGCTGCTGAACGAGGAAGGTGCGGCGGGGATAAAGAAATATGTCGGCCTCGGCGGCGGCGACGACGACGACGACGACGATGATGATGATGATGATCGACTGGAGGAAGGCGAGGAGCTCGATGACTGGTTTGAGCACACACCGTTCTATGACACCATCTACGGACCCAAAAACTCGGGCCCTAGATACGATCACATGAAAACCTTCCTGTACCAGTACCCGAGTCGATTCGAGACGCGCAACGCAGGGCGTGACTCCAGCTGGGCGAGGCTGACATCAATATACACGTCATTCTGCAGCCGGGTGCACCCTGAGTTTGAGGAGCGTGCCCATGTGTATGGCAATGAGGTAAGCGATGAGTACAGCACTGCGACGCCTCACGCCTGAACCTGCGTACGAGACACATGTGTATTTCCTTTATTCAGGCACCTCTGTGGGACAAAATCTATGTTTCTGTTGTGATGGTGGTGAGGGAACGAGAATCAGAGGTCGTGGAAGGGGAGAAAGGTGAAGAGATGGAGACGGGTTAGGTCAGAATAGATGGGGTGGCTGGAGAGTGCGGTAGAGAGGGATTTCTGGCGGCGAACGATTAGTGTGCGTTGTCTTTACACTCTACGCGAGTGTGAATGTGGCCTAGCTGGCTTTCGATTTTGTCGTACGGTGGATTGGATCTGTAATTTGTGTGAGCAAATGGACGGTTGGAACCATTCAAAGTCTTAACGCATCCAGCATTGGTCACAATCAGTCATGCAAGCACTGCAGGCATGCCAGCCGTCAGCTGAATGCCACACGATCACCCACATATTCCCACACAAGCCACACAGCCAGCCACAGTGGCTCGACACGACACAGTATGAACACATAAATACAATACATTGCATGACTGCCCTCTGCACGTGTCTGTCTGTCTGTCTGTCGACTGACTTCCCTTCGGGAGAGACAAGACGATAAGCCACGACAAGGGGCGAGACGGAAAGTCGCAGCCCTCTCGCTCACGTACCCAAATAGCCCCATCGTTCAAAAAGATAGACACCAGGAGGACACGAACGAACAATGATCAGATCAGCCGGTAGCCAGGCAGTATCTATGTATACACCATCTTTCAACCCGTTGCCCATCCAGCCATCATGAAGCCAGGAGGGGCATCCCGCACCCTCCGTGTGTGTAGGACGACATGAAATCAATTGTGGGTGGTACCTCTCCTCTCTCTCAACCAAGCGGATGAAAGGCACATGCACAGACCATCAACAGCAGCACTCAAAACCGACCCCACCCCACACACCACCCCACATCAACAAGACGGCCAGCCGCCGACACCCATCTACAGATCTCTACGCTACGCTGTCTTGGCCAGGCGCGTTGCTGCCACAGCCCCCAGCGCCCCCAAAGCACCGGCCGACAGCAGGAGGGCGGCCTGGCCGGCCCACGTGGGTGCGAATGGGTTGGGTTTGTGGTGCACCTTGGCCCATCTCTCGATGTATGGCTGGGCGTTGTTCGGGTCGTGTGTGATGTCCCGCTCGTACTGGCCGCACGAGTCAGCTCCGAAGCACGAGTGGCCGACGGACTCGGTGAGGTCCTCGATGTCGAGATTGCCGGCCCAGCTGAGAGGGAGGGAAGCGACCATGTGATACGCGTTCGTGTGTGTGTGTGTGTGTGTGTTGTGCGTGGTTTGCTCACCCCTTCCACCAGACGTCCTTGTGGAAGGCCTTGCCGTGCCAACGACGGTACATGACCGCCATCTGAAGACACCACACGGGAGAAAGGCACATGATGTATGTGTGCAGCCACCCGTCCAGTCGTCCACTACTGGTTCGTGTCTGCCCAGCCCACCTCGTCACACTGGATGGGCACCGACAGATATCCGGCGCCTTCCTTGATATTGCGCATGATACCCGTGATCTGGCCGCACCACAGACACACACACATCCACACACACACAGCAGATAGATACGCCAGACAGAAGCAGGTGGTGGTGTCTCGCTCGCTCACCGCAGTCATGTCTTGGAAGGGTATGGTTTGGTTCGCCAGCTGCGCCAGGTGGTTGAGTGGCGTCTTGGCCAAGAGGTTGTTGATCCACGTGAGAGGATAGCCCCAATCCTTGTACATCGTGAAGATGTGACGAGTCATGCCAGGAGCTGCAGACAGACAGAGCAGCCGCACACAGACGGACACACACAGACACACACACGATGAACAAGGGAAAACACATGTATTGCTTTGTGTGTGTGGGGAGAGGGGGAGGGGGAGTGTTGCCATACCCATGGGTATGGAGTAGAAGCAGAGCATCAGCATGCGACCAGACTTAGACGTGGTCCGCACAATGCTGACAGACCGAACACACACACGCACACAACAAGAGAGAGACACCGATACCGCTTCGCCATTGTGCGTGTCTGTGTGCGGCTCTCCCACCTGCAAAGACTGGCTACTCACTTGGTGCAGGGTGCGATCCACTCCATTGTTTGCTTCAGCGGATAATCCTTTCTCATCTCGGCGGCCCACTGGGGGTCAACCTGAAACGAGCAAACGAGTGCAGCGTGTCGTTTGTGCTGCATTGCATTGGATTCCTTCTCTCTTTGCTGTCTTGACGCCTCCCTCGCTTACGAAAAGTCCTGTCTTGGTGGCCTTCGTCTCATAACGGAGAGGCTTGCCGTCCTGCCGACTGATACATGCACGACACACAAGACAACACACAAGACAACACAGAAGACGTATTCTCGTCCGTCAAGGCGGTGGTGTGGTGTGGTTTGTGCAGTCAGTCACCTGGAGAACTGGCCGTCGTGTGCGAATGGCGTGTGAGCGATGTCCATGAGATTCTCGCACCACAGTGAGTGATCGATGGGCATCTCTGTCGTCTGCCCCCAGAAACACAGCCGCTTGTCCAGCCACTCGGGGTAGCACGGGATGAGACTCTCGTCAGCCTTATCAACATCACCTGCACACACAGACATACAGACACACGCAGCACAACACAACACAATGCGCACGTGGCTGTGGCAATGTCTATCGGTGTGTGTGCGTGGCTGGGGTGGGTGGGTGTGGGTGTGCAGGCGCTGAATCGTCGTGCACACCTGGCCACACCCAAATGAGATGGTGCTTCTCAACGCAGGGGTAGGACTTGGTCTTGGCTTGAGGAGGGGTTTGCTTGTCGGGCAGCAGGAAGGGGATGTGGGAGACCTCGCCCGTCTTGCCGTCGAACTGCCAGCCATGGTAGAAGCACTCCATCTTGCCATCCAGTACACGACCCACAGACAGCTTCGCTGAGGCGAGAGAAGGGGAGAAAGTGTATGTGTATGTGTGTTCGTCTGCCCGTCTCGCGCACCGTTCTTGTGTGGGCATCTGTCAGCCAGGCAGCGGACGGTGTTGGTCTCGTCGCGATAGAGTGCAATTGGTTCGCCCAGCAGCCGTGTGCCCATGGCGCGGGAGGTGGCGCTCTTCCGGGGTATCTCATGCTCAATTGCAATCGGGTACCACACATTGCGCTGCAATCAATGCAGTGAGTGACACACGAAGCGACCACAATCAGAGAAGCAACAGATCGGGGTGTGTGTGTGTGTTTGTGCGTGCTTTCCTTCATCCTTACCACGTCAGTGCCGATGTGGCTGATGCCGAAGAGGGGCTCCTCAATGTGGTCAAGGACGGCACCTGGCACCTGGGGAGCCTGCAATGGACGAGAAGAGAGCGACAGAGAGTGTAGGTGAGCGACCACGGTAAGAATGGCACATTTCACACCTGGCTGAGTGCAGCAGGAGGCGCCATTGTCACCGGCAAAGGAGCAGAAAGGAGGTCTGATGGGCCGTGCAGCCAGCAAGTACAGTCCTTCGCCGAACCTTCAGCACTGTTCAGGGTTGGGGTTACAGGGTTTGATGAAACCCTGTAACCCCAACCCTGAACCTGGGGCATTTTCCAATACTGTTCTGTTTGTCCGCCGGTGCCAGTGCAGGGAGGGGTAGACAGGCCGTGTGCATGCTTTGCATGTACATGCTGCTAGTTTAGTGCGTGAGACAACAGGATCCCTCCGGGTTACAGACACGAGTCTCGTTAAACACAATAACCAACCAACCAATACGTCATCCATCCCAGTTTAGGGGCATCTGGGCAAGAAGTCGTCGTAGGCGGGCGTAGATGGGATGGATGGAACTGCCAACACAGAAGTGCATTGCAGGTGGGACGTTGAACAGAGAAAACCTCACAGAAGATTCAGACCATAACATACGTTCTCCCTTTCTGTTCCATTCCTTCATTCAGGTTGCTCCCGTCGACCACAGATGGAGGCTTCTCCTGCTCAGGACAGAACCAGGTGCGCCTGGCCTCATCACGCTGGTCCCTCACCTCTGCAGCCACATCCGGCCCTGCCCATGGCGATGGCGAGCGATTTGGAGGCCGAGTGTGCGATTGGCTGTACGCTGGATACGACGCCACGGTTGTCGTGTGGATGTGTGAGGGAGCAGAGGGGCAAGCGGGCGGCGATGGGTGGGTCGGTGTGTGGGAGGGTGTCGCGAACAATGTCATGCAGAGGAAACAGATGGGGCGCGATGAAGGTGAGGAGGGAGGGAGGGATGGAGGGGGGAGCATTCACACAACAAGCACTCATGGCTTTCTTGCTGCATGTTCTTCTGTGTTTGCCGGTGTCCAGACGTGCAGCTGGCCCTGTCAGCATGGCTGATCCCTCACACCACCTCGCCATCGGCCCCCCTCCCCCTTCTCGCCACACCATCCCCCTCTCTCTCCGAATCCACAGACATGTCCGACCTCGCCGAACGGAAAGTGCACACCACCAACGCACGCGACATGCGACGGCTGACTCAGGTGATCCAGCAGCGCGCCGAGGCCGCCATGGGGCGGTGTGCGGGGCATCTGGTGGTGCGGCTTGGAGTGCTGCACAGGGATGCTGGCGAGGAGATGGCGCTGGAATCGGTGCTGCATCTGGTGGTGGTGGACGGGCTGCGGGCGCAGGACGTTCGGGCGGTCGAGTGCATCGCTGACGAGATGGAGGACGATTCGGGGTCTGCCCTTTCGCCGTTCGTCCGGCACCCCTCTCAGCTGACGATCGTTCCCTTTGTCCCGTCCAGCCCTCCGCCATCTGCCTTGCCGCTGTATAGGCGTTTCCTGTCTGCCATGGAGCAGGTGACCTCCCTCGCCCACCGCTGCCCCTCCCACCCCATCCTCTCGACGCACCTGCCGGCCCTGGCGCGGCGGTGGACAAAACTGTCGGCCGTCGACACGGACATTGACACCTGGAGAAGTGCCGTTCTGCCCGCGAGACATTCACCAGCAGCGGCAGCGGCGGCGGCCGATGTGGTGGATTTGCCCCACACCCCTTCACGCGTCACTGACACGGAGCCTCTCCGCCGATCGTGGACGACCGACGATCTGCCGGAGGAGAGCAGCCCACTCCCCCTGCACAGGCAGGCCGTGCTCATCCGCAACATCGAGCAGGGCGCCGTGACGACGAGACCAACTTCTTCCTTCGAGTCGCTGTACCAGGACGCCCAGCGTGTGCAGACCCTCTACGAGCGGCTGCAGAGGGCCGTGCAGGAGAGGAGGCGGCCCAGCCCCTCCATGCCGGCCAGCTTCCGGTCGGCCCCACCACTCACCGGCAGCCCGCTGATCGATCAGCCACATGTGGTGGCCAGGGAGGACGAGCAGCAGGGAGAGGGAGGTGAGCATGGTGTGTGTCTTGAGGATAGCTTGGACGGGGTGCTGCCTCCCCCTCCACCCGGTTTGTCGGACGCGGCTGTGGCGGCCCTCAATCGGATAAGGAACATGGCCTTTGGCGGCGACGGAGTGAGGGCAATCAAGGTGAGCAAGGACAGACAGACACATGTGCATGTGTCTGTCGCACTATACCCTTTTTATTTCATTCAGGGCTCCGATGAGGAGGGAGGGTGCCAGAACACCCAGCGAGTGCCTAGCCCAAGCCAGCCGCCATTCCCCTCTCTGTTGCATGGCGACGACCATTGGGACACCTCCGCCCTCGCCGCCCCCCTCTCACCACCCACACAGCCGGCCTACGGCGGCCGCCCGACGGCCACAGACGAGGAGATCCCCGCAATGGCCACACCGCGGCCTGAAGAGACTGAACTAGAGGCGCTGAGAAGGGAGAACGAAGCACTCAGGAGGGAGAACGAGGTGAGCGTGAAGTCAGTACTCGGAGGGAAGACAATGGAGGTGTTGTTGAGTGTGGGTGTTGTCAGATGCTCCGGTTGGATGTGCGTGAGGGCGAGGCGCAGAGGGCTGTGGAGGCCGATTGTGCCGAGTTGGAGAGTGTGCGGTGGCGGGGCCACCTGAGAGAGCTCGCAAAGAGCAGCGGCATCGAGCATGTGGCAGAGATTTACGAGGCAGAGATAGCACGGGTGCGCCATGCCAATACGCAACGAAGAGGGTGCGGTCCGTCCTTCCATGTGGATGTCTCTCTCTGTGTGTGTGTGAGGTGCAGTTGTCGGATAAGTGTCAGGCCCTAGAGAAGCGGACACATCAGCTGCTGACGCTGCACCTGCTGTCCCATCTGCAGCAGAAGGAGCTGCCCCCCTCGCCATCGCCCGCAGCACACCTCTCGCCATCCAAACCACCATCACAGCGAGCATCGCCCATCAAGGTCACACACTCACAGAGGTCACGTTAGCAAATGTGCCACGCTCTCTCTCTGTTGTGTGTGGTGTGTGTCAGAGGACGTTCCTCCCCCCTCCCTCACCCGGGGGTGCGCTTCGGTCGCCTCGTGGTGTGGTGGTGGTCAGGTCGCCCCCCACACGGACCTATGGCCTGGGGTGGCTTGGGAGCGAGTGGCGGCAGCTCATCAAAGACCTCGAGGCCGCACACGCCGAGAATGAGGAACTCAGACAACGCGTGAGTGCCCTCCCTGCCGGGGGAGGGATCCATCCGTTGATTCGGCTCCCTCTGTGTATGTGTGTGTGTGTGTGTGTGTGTGTTGGGTGTACCAGGTTCGGTTCTACCTGTCGCAAGAGCGATATGTGAAGGAGTCTCGCCGGCGAGTGAGCAGCGTCTCGCATCAGCTGCAGGACAAACAGCGGGAGGTGACGGCACTGCAGAGCTGCGTGTCGGAGCAGTCGCAGCAGATGAAAGACAACCTCCGACACACACAGCATCTCAAGGACCAGCTACAGGTAGGTGAGATAGATGGTCAGACGGGGAGGGAGGCACAGAACCCCTCTCTCTCTCTCTCTCTGTGTGTGTGTGTGTGTGTGTGGTGTAGGCCTCCGAGCAGCGCGTCTTGAAGATGGCCGAGGAGATCTCCTCTCTCCGTGCGGCACTCGCCAACCCCCCACCCACCCTCGCCAAGCAAGACGCCATTCTCACCAAGTTCCTGCAGCCGGCACCCAAGGCCAGCGTCGCACAGAAGGCATGCCGCGTGCACTTCGACCGGCTGCAGGAGGAGCTCACCACACACCCGAGGGCGCCGGCCGCTGCTGCTGCTGCTGCTGCCGCTGCCGACACGCGTCAACCCATGAGACTCATCGCCGCATACGAGAGATGCCGACAGCAGACAGAGGTGGGCAAAGCACCTGGCCGGGTGGAAAGGTGTGTGATCATTGATTGCTTTTTCTCCTCCATCCGTCCTCAGGAGGCTCTGGCTGCCTTTGTGGAGACGGAGCAGGCCTTCCGCTCAGCCATCCGGCTGTTGCGAGAGCAGGCCAAGGCCGAGCTGGAAGACCACCACACGCACACGCGGCCGCCGGCGGGGGGCATGGTGGACAGTGTGGCTGATGGCGGGACGGCAACATTTGGGGCTGGAAGGAAGAATGCATCAGCAGCTGCAGCAGCAGCTGTGACTGGGGGCAGTGTGAGAGAGAGGGAGAGGGAGAGGGAGAGGGTTGTGAATTATGACGGTAGCGTGACGTTTCGGGGAGGGTGGAAGTATTGGGCACCGCCGTGAGTCCTCTTCTCATCTGGTGGGTGGTGGGTATGGTGTACGGAGGGGGAGGGGGAGGGGCTGTGTGTGTTTTGTGTACAGCGGGGCACTGCAAACGTGTCGCTCATTGATGATGTATAGCTGTACACACCTATGATGGGAGTCGGATAATTGGATCGATATGGACACCTCAGACCATGATTCATGCAATTCGAGTGTCACATGTAAGAGAGTTCGCTCGTTGCGTATGCACCCCTGCACCACATGGACATAAACGCACACACGTGTGATCCCTAGGCAGGCAGGCAGGCAGGCAGGCAGCAGGCATACTACACACATCCATGTAGCTGCTGCCATGGCCTCCCACAGGCAGGCACCCTATAGAAAGAAAGGCTCTACACACACACACAGACGGCCAGCAATACTCTTCTCGTTGCCATAACACTCCCAGCGAAAATAGTTCATATCACCTCCCCCGCAACACAACCGCTCTTAGATACGACGATGGATAAATGCTCATTCGTTCTGTATGCACACACGAGCCCCCCCACCCTACAACAAAGATGTGTCAAATACACGTGTCGCTGCAATGCAGTGAATGCTACCCACATTCATGTCATGTCATGTAGCTACCATCCATCCATCCATGGGCACCGAGCTGCCCCCCCAGCCGCTCCCACCATAACCACCGCTGGCCGGCAAGGCCAGTTGGCCGTGACAGACAGACCCTCTCCCCGCCCCCGACTACGCCATGCCCTCACCCATCCATCCATCTATCAGTCAGTCAGTCGGAAAATCGTGATGAGCTATATTTCTATCGTTTGTGCCGGGGTCGCTTGGTCGCCTGCTGCGTCGCCTCTGCATCTTCCCCCTCCCTCTCCCTCTCCACCGCCATGGCCATCGCCGTGGCCGGATCGAAATCATCGGCGGCAGATGCAGATGCCGATGCCGACAAGCCTGCGCCGACGTCGAGGTAGAGCTGGAATCGCACCCTCTTGCCGCCGCGGAGGGTCATGCCGTCCGTGCGCCGGGGTGCCCTCGTGTGGGTGGCTGCGGCTGTCGCTGTGGCTGTGGTGGGCAGGTCTTTCTGAGGGGGGGGGATGGACTGACACACACACAGCGAGAAGGAGGGGAGGATGGAAGGTCGCATGAATGAATGAATGCGGGGGCGCGTTTTTCCGGTGTCTCTGTGTGGGATGTGATGTGTGTTGTGTGCGTACGCGTCCGTCGAGCACTTTGCGGTCGAGTATGCGCTTGATGAGGCCGTCCACCGTGCCCTGAGCGATCGATGCGCAGCCAGCCCGAGACACACAAACATGCGGTGGGTGCAAGAGGGAGAGGTGCGTTGCTGGCGTGTGTGGTGCACTGCACTGACCTCTGCGATGAGGTAGTGGACGTTGACGGACTTGTGTGGGGCGCCGGTGTGATGCGCTCTATCCTCCGCCTGCTGCATCACACCCGGCACCTAAACACATCACATGCATCCCCAACACACACAGCCAGACGGATATGTGGGATGGATGTGTGGATCCTAGTATCATGTGCATGTCGACGGATGGATGGATGGGTGGATACCCAGTACAGCTCTGCAAACACTATCGTCCCCGCAGCGGTCAGGTTCAGGCCCTGGCCGGTCGCCGTGATGGACAACAGCGCCACCTGCACCACACAGGCACACACACACACACACGGATACACACGACCTCGGCGTGTGTGTGTTCGGTAAGTCACTCACTCTGCATTGGTCGTCCTCCTGGAATCGTTTGACGAGGCCCTGACGCTCGGCCATCGGCTCTGAGCCGTCGATCCGAATGAAGCCCGCCTGTGTGCACATCACATCCACCGATGGCATCCCATCCACCCATCGAGATATGGCGCGAGCAACACGCACATCCACGTCTGCGCGTATGACAGGCACCGCCCACTTACCGGCGAGAGTGTGAACTCCAACGTGTCCTCGAGGGAGTCCATCATCGAGCCGTGATGCGCAAACACTATCAACTGATAAACACACAACGCCACACAGACATCTCTCTCTCTCTCTCTCTGTGCGTGTGTGTGTGTGTGTGCGTGTGTCCGCGAGTCGTCTACCTTCTCCTCAGTGCTTGCCTCGAGCAGATACTCCACGTACCGGCCCGCGGCGACCATCTTGGCCTCTGCCGTCTTGGCGTACCCCTCGATGATGCTGGGGTCCTGGCAGAGCTGCCCGAGCTCTCCGCCATGCGCTTCCAATCCTTGGCCGCCAGCAGCTGCTGCACCTCACTCACCACGCGGCTATCGGCCTGCGCGGCAGGCCGGTCGATTGCGGCGTCCATTGTGCGTCTGGGAGGAGGTGGTGGGTGGTGGTCTGTGCAATGTCTTACTGGAATGGTGATGTCGGTTTTGATTTTGGGCGGCAGGTCGGTCTGCACATCCTTCTTGAGTCGGCGAACCATGACCTGTGGACAGTCACACACACAACACAGAGAGAGAGTGCCGACATGCAACACAACACACACGGCCTGTGGACGCCCGCACTCACCCACCCACCGACCCACCCGGTCAGCGAGCCATGCGCGCAGTTCGTGTGTGTGTTTGGCGCCCTCGCAGAACTCCTCCTGCCGCCAGTTGCCATTCTCATCCGGCCGACGGTGCCCGAGCCTCTCCATCATGCAGTACCGAGACCGAAACTTCCACTCGTCCCAGTTGTCCACCTGCACACACACACACACACAGATGGATGTGTGTGTGTGTGTGGGTGGTGTGCTGAATGGGTCACAGTGACCTTTTGCTCCATGTTTGAGGGTGTGGTGGGGAAGAGGACGGCGTCGATCTGTGCGAACAGCTTGTCAGGGCTGCTGAGCGCCGGGGCGCCCGACAGCAGAATGCAGCGGGCGGCCTTCTTCAGAATCGGCTTCAGCTGCACCCACACAGACATGAACACACACACACACACACACGGAGGGAGGATGCCGGAGTAGCGGTTTGGCGTGCTGTGCTGTGTCCGCTTGTTTATACCACTTGTATGCGCTTGTGAGCCGCCCCACGGTCGCTCTTTCTGATGAAGTGCGACTCGTCAGCTATCACTACCTGCACCCACACATCCACCATCCAGCCATCCATCCATCCATCTATCAAGGCGGTCTGCATCGCATCGACACACTAACTAACGCACCTCACCTTGTATGGCTTGCAGTCGGCTGTTCGGGTGAGGAAGGCGTTCTTGGTCACCCCGATGAGCGAGTAGGACGTGACGACGATCTTGGCGTGGCGGTCCGGCCGCTCCTGGCTGGCACCGTCGACGACGCACACCTAAAGAAGCAATCGACACAACCAATCAACCACATACACATGGACATCACAAGGGCCTCTGTGAGTGTGGGGGGGAGTCACCTCGTTTGCTTTGACCAGGTGGGGCAGCCAGCGCACGGCCTCGTCGCGCCACTGGAACATGCTGCACACTCACCAGGGATGGATGGATGGCTGTGGTGGTGAAGGTGAGCATACACACATGGCAGTGGGGCACACGACGAGCACGGGCCACTCTGTGTGGAAGTACGCGGCCGTCACCAGCGCCTGCAGTGTCTTGCCCAGACCCTACTCACACACACGCACACACACACAGACACACATACAAACACACGAATGCACCAATGGATGTGTGTGTGTGTTGGTAACCAGCTCATCTCCGAAGATCACGCGCCCGCCGTGCTGGAGAGCGAAACGTACGCCATCACGCTGACACAAGACAGAGGAAAGAAGGACCAACATGACACTATCCTACATCCTTGGCTGTCTGGCGCGTCGCGTCGCCCAATCACAACCCCCTACCTACTTGATATGGCCGTATGTGGCTGCGCAGTGGCTCTAAGAGGTTGTTGAGGAAACCATTGATGGCCGCCGGCGCTATGGGCTGACATATGAGGACCACATGACATACACACAGGTGGATGTGATGTGTCGGTGTGGTGTGTATGGGGGCATCAGTGTGCCTGTGTCTGTGTCTGGATGGACACATGCCTGTTTCTTGCTCTTGCGCGTCTTGCTGAGAGTGTCGGTCACGAAGGCCGGCAGCGGCTTCAACTTACGCGAGAACCCCTGACACGTCACACCACACACACAGAGGGAGAGAAAGAAAGGCGTAATGGTCAGTCAGATCTTGCCCACACACACACAAACACGGTTGCTCAGTCCAGGCACCTACTGGCGCCTTGGTGATGGCCGCGTGAATCTCTTTGTGGCACTCGACGGGGAACAGACAGTGGCCGTCCTTCATATCGGGCGGCTTTAACGACTGACAGACAGACACGCGCGACCAACAGACAGACAGATTGGCCATTTGCGGTAGGTGTGTTGTGGAGTGTGTGTTGTCAATCCGTCCGTCCGTGCGCACCTGCAGGAAAGTTTGGACTACCGCCGGGGGCGCTACGGGCACACCCTCCTCAGTCATCTCTTCTACCACCTGACACACAACACACAACACCACACCCAGCCGGCCATGCCATGCGTGTGCGTTATGCCCGGAATTCTCTCTCTCCCCTGACGTACAGCGAAGTGCCTTGGGTCCATGAGCATGAGCGTCAGAGTGAATCGCAGCTTCTGCCGCCCGTCGGCCGCCGTGCTGTCGGGCTCGTCCCCACTCTCCCCGTCGTCGCTATCACTACGGATGCCCTGCACCGCCTTGACGTACTGAATGAAGTCCTGCAGAGGGGGCGATGGGTCGTGGACTCCCAGGGCCCAGTCGGCATAGCCTGACACCCACACACCACAGCATACACACACAGCCAGGGGGTGGAGAAGGGGAGATCCACTGGCTGTTGTGCAGCCATTGGCACGCACCAGGGTTCTTCTTGAGGACGGCGCTGAACTTCTGGTTCCTGCAAGCCAGGCGGCACAAGGCGAGGGAGAATCGTACAAGGCGGTCGTCATGCACCTGCTGTACCTGTATTTCCCGAAGTCGAACGTCTGGTCCATCGCGGGCGGCTTCTAACACATATCCCGTCAGGAGGAAGATCAGCCGTCCAATCTGCCCACCTCGCATGATCCTGGCCAAAGTGGACGCGTCCCCGGCCGCCAGGAGAAAGTCTTCTTCCCAGCATGACGGTGTCCAGGTCTCTTCTCGTTGCGTTGGCGGTTTGCGCTTTCGTCACCTCCACCATTGCTGCGGCCATCGGTAAGCGCCAGGTAATTGGCGCAGGCAGACAATGATCCACGGGGAGCCATGATCTGCCATGAGGAGCCATGGGCCTCCCTGTGTTGGTCTCCTTCAGGGGAGAACTACGACTCGTGCGAGGACAGCAGCTGCGCTGTGGATGGGGGGTTCGGCCACAATGAATACAATAACGGTGAGGGGAGGAGGGCCTGGATGGCTGAAGGGTGCACTTCCATGGTTGTTTCCGTCAGATGGATGGATGGATGGATGTGTGGCTGTCTGTTCTACCAGGTGGGTCGTTTGTCGGCCGCTCTCAGGAGATCCAGGCATCTACACACGGCACCGTGGACGGTGGGCACATTGGGTCCTCCGTTCTCTCTACACACACAAATCCTCATTTGTTGCTCATGGCATGGCACACCCCCTCTGTGTTGTGTTGTGTTGTGTGTGCAGGTGTTGTGTCGGGTGTTCTGCAGCAGATCCAGACGGGCAGGGCCATGTCCCAGTCGGCCATCAAGCTCACCAGTGCCGCCAACGAGCTGAGCGGCTCAGCCCTCGCCGCCATCGACAACGTAGAGGCACACCTGACTGCCGCCACTGCAGGTGCAACCGGGAGATACAGCAACGCCACTCACAAGACTCAAGAGTGCAGGGTGAGTACTGTACGCTGCTTCTCGATTGATTGATAATGGTGTCGTTGTTGTGCATCCTGCAACCGACAGGTCATGTTTAAGGCCGATGTCGAGGGCCTTGACACGACAAAGGACGTTACGGTGTACTACATGGTGTGAGCCGATGCAGCCGATGCACTTGTCCTTCATCCTTCATAGCACCTCTCTCTTGTGTCTATGTGTCTATGTGTCTATGTGTGTGTGTGTGCAGAAAGGCTACCGATGGTCATACAAGTGTACATGGGCGTTCCCTGCTCGCAGTGCGGCGGCGGCCACTTTTGTGCCATCGAGTCGGTGAAACTCAAGCATGGAGGCCAGCTCAAGCATGGAGGCCAGCTGCCCTCCATGCTTGAGGACTACTTCGAGACACGTCCCCTCGATGTGACAGGTAGGAGCAGGGTATATGTATAAGCAATACACCAGCACAGGAGCGACCTCTCATGTCGCCTGTTTATCAAGGCTATGGCCACTGCCACTCGACCGCGGAAACTTCGACCAAGTGCATCGAGGGGACACTGCAAGACTTCAACTACGAGGGTCAGAAGGCTGGCAAATACTGCACGGCACCTGACACGGTGAGCAGTGAGCTATTAGGCAGGACATTGCACAGCAACTGTGCACACAAGGCTACTTACTGTTGTGGGTGTCTTCTGCAGACCGTCAGAACCAAGGTTTGATGCAGAAGTGGACGCGTGGCATCGTGTTTATGTATGTGGATCTGTGTCTATCAGGTTGATCAGTCGATAGCGTATCGAGCAGAAGACGCAGATCTGATCCCAGACCAAGAAGAACGACTTTTCGCAACTTACGGATACCTCAAGCGAATCTTTTACATAAAGGGAAAGCAGCACGACGTCCGTCAGGTCTTCTTCCCAGGCCACGAAGGTAACAACGGGCTCTCTCGACCAGTGAATGAATGGCACGGCCGTCGCGCGATGCTGTATTGCAGCTTACGGTGACGAGTCCGTACTGACGGTCTACACGGCTGAGACGAGAGACGGAAAGGGTGGGAGTCGCCAGATGATGTATCCATTATGATCATCTGATATGTCTTTGTCTGAACATTGCCTGCAGAGATGTGCGAGGATCACGCCCACTGCATCCAAGGCACCAGCTGCTACTTCCAGGTGAATCTCCTTGAAGTGAAGGAGACTTTGAAACATCCAGGACGCTGCAAGGTAAATGACGCCTGCAGCGGTCCATCAGGGATGCGTGCAATCCACTGACTCGTCGATCATGTTATGTTGCTTGCTGTAGGTGGCCGACATAGCCAAGTCGCCGTATGGCGAACACCTCGCTTGGCGTCACGACGCGGACTAGGACGGGCAGGGGCGGGAGGGCGACCGACCGACCGACCGACCGACTGGCTTGCTTCAGCTATCCCTTTTCTTTTGTGGGATGCACACCCTGTTGGTTTTAATTTCATCCGCCTGTCCGTCTCTGCCTGTCCGTCTGTCTGTCCGTCTTTCTGTCTCACTGCTGCAATCGACTCGGTTTTTTCTTTCTTTTGGAAAGGTGTGCGTGCGTCTGGCTGCTCGACTGGCGGATCCTATCCACCCACACGTACACATTGATGAACAGCACGGCATGGCATGGCTGCTTGCATATATCGCTGGACGGACGGACACATTACGTTTATCTAAAGGAGCGAATTAATTAGTGACCGGGTCAAAGTTCTGCATGGACGACGTCACACTAAGAGGACAAAAAGCTTCTCTCGCCTGTGCCATGGAGGCACACATCAAACAGCAGATACATGCAGCAGGCAAGCAGCAAGAGTGCATGGATGGCAAGGCAGACAGGCAATCGACACATGCACAACAACTCAGCCCACCGTCTCTCTCGCAAGCACACGCCCAGCGCCTGTGAGGCAGAGACAGACCATCATACGCAGGCAGACGCTTTGCAAGGCCTAGAACAAGAAGCCACTCAAGAAAGACGGCTTATGGTCGCTTTGACCGACCGCCCGACCACCACGCACGACGCACACATACAACATACATACAGTAGGCGGCTGGTCTGGCTGTGCTGCCTAGAAGGGGACGGCCCGCGCATTGAGTTCTTCGACCGTCCCACTGTCGAGGGGCGAGGCAGATTGTACTTGGCCTGCATCAACAAATCAAACCCAGCAGACGCGTACTGACCGCAAAGAGTGGGTAGAAGCGCTGCGCTTGCTCCTGCATGGCCCGATAGTCCTGGGGTCCATTTTCCTGGATGAAGTGGTCGGGCACGCCATGCCTCTGGAAGTCCCTGAACATCTCCACCAGCTTAAGCGCCTTGTGCGGACCGCCGCACGCCCGCAGACCCAGCACACACTGCGGCACACAGACACGCACACAGATAGACAGATAGACAGACAGACAGACAGAATGAATCTTCGTCTTTCAGTGAGAGTGAGCCTGTGTGTCCGTGTGCCCATACGTGCAGTTTGGCTCTCATGAAATCGTTGGCATACATCTGCCCGAGCACGCGCCTCTCCCAAGCCCTACACAACAAGGGACAGACGCACCGCAACACACAGCGAGGGATGAGCCGAGCCTGTGCAGTCAGTGACGGACCTTTCGAAATCGGGTTGGAGTGTTGTGGAGGCCATGGCGTCCTGCATGCACATGACCGTCCGGTCCTCAGCATCAGGACGAGGGTCGTGCAGCTTCAGGTGACACGCCGCCTGAATGAAAGCCATACACACCATGGACATTTCTGGAAGACCCATCGCAACATTCAGGCAGCAACACGGATGCGCAAAATTCAGGCGGCGTGCCTGCCTGCCTGTCTGCCTGTCCACCTTGTTAGAGTAGATACGGTGGTCATTTGGCGCGTGTTTGAGCGCCTGGCCATACAGATTGAGCGCATCTTCGTACTGGCCGTCCTTGAAGGCGTCATTGCCCTTGGCACGCAGCGCCTCGCCCGCGTCTTGCTCGGCCGCCTCGTCGACGGGATGGTCGCGCATGTGGTCCTGGAGCAGCTGGCGGATCCGCTGCATCCGCTGCCTCCACTCGGAGAGCTTCGTGTCCTTGCTGCCGGGCATGTCCAGTGGGTGGAGCTTGAGGGCGGGATAGTGCTTGACGAGCTCTGGGCGGTCGGTCTGGTCCATCGTCAACGCACGATCAAGGGCGGTCTTGTTGTCTTGGCCCCGCACACTGATCGGAGGCACACACAGATCGACACATGAATGCGTATTGATCGATGTGCGGTTTATTACATACCGTACGTCGCCACTGTGCTGCAGAAACAGCTCGACCATGTCATCGTATGACATTCACACGGCGGATATCAGTGCACTGTCGTTGCTGAGCACACAAACACACACTGGCGCTCGCTCCTGTGATCGACGATTATCGCCTTACGATGCCATCCGTGCGTTGACGTCTGCGCCGAGGTCGAGCAGTCGCTTGGCCACAGGCACCATGTGGCAAATCGTCACGGCTGCTGCAGACAGGCAGTTGCACCAGAGGAAGGATAAGCAAGGGAGGGAGGGGCGGACGTATGCTCTGCCGCCTCACCGACCGATAGGCGGGATCGTATCTGCTGTCCATCTGTCGATATCCCACTTTGTGCCCTCCTCAGCAGCCTGTCGAGAAATGACAGTATCATGCCCTGATAGACAGACACCACAAAGACACACAGAAAGACAGGCAATCGCACATGCGCATCTCATCGGTGCAGTGTGTGTGTGTCACATGCCCACCTCTCTGCGTCTTGGATCCGATTTGGTCGGGTCCGAGATTCCGCTGCCTCGTATCGCAAGCACGGCGTGCAGCTTGTCCACAGTAGCTGCAACACACAGTGCATAAACAGAGATCTTGATTCTGACTGCGCCTGTGTGTACATGTACACACACTTGCGTCTCGAGCGAACACGAATCCGGATGTCTGCGCTGCGTCGCCACCTGGCATTTGTTCTTTGCTCAGTCAGTGAATCAAACGCAGTGGTGGATCGGTTCCGGTGACTTTTGACGTAGCGGAAAGCGAGATGGGTTCGGATCGTTGTTTGGCTAGGCTCGCAAACGGATCGCATCTCGAGCTCGCAATGAACGCTGAGGTCGAAAAGCCGCCTTTCGTGCAGGATAAGGTAGAAGGAAGGATCAGGAAAGCGATTGATGAGAAGATCTTGAAAAGCAGATGAATGGGTGGAACGAATGCGGGTGTGTGTGTCAGGTGTATGCGCTGCTGAGGGATGAGTGGGTCGGTCCTGCCCCGCTCAACGCGACGCTAAGAGAGCTGCAGACACCGCCTGTAAGTGGTGATTCCATGGTGAAGGGACATCTCGTTCATTCATTCTATCCCAGCCTCGCGCAACGCCTGTCTGTCTGTTTGTTTGTCTGTCCACCTGGCTCTGTGCGTGTGTCCAGGCCACCACCACGTTGCGCGTCGTGCCGTCATTGGCGCCTCCATTGGAAGAGATCTTCGCCTTCCTGAGGGAATGGACGCAGCACAAATTCGCAATTGAAGTGAATGAGATTCGATGAGATGCGGGCCGGGAGGGCCAGTCAGTTCGCGAGCAGCTGTCTGCACTGTGTTTGCTTGTCTGTGTGTGGGTGTGTTCAGGTGCATCCGGTCATTGCAGATGTCATCTCTCTCACTCAAAAAGCGCCAGACGGCCTGGCAGACACAGACGCAGACTCAGTCCCTGCTTCATCGGGCCGTCATCCTGTCGTCCTGGTATGATGCAAATGCAGCAAGTAGCTGTAAGCGTGTTCTGTGCGGTGATTTGTTTTGCTTGTTTGTCCTTGTCTGTCTGTGGTCAGGTTGACCCCCACTGCGGCCATGCTGTGCTGCGAGGTGCGTGTCTGCTTGCACACGTCAGCACGTCTGTACTGATCGCTCGTTGTCTGTCTGTCTGTCTGCGTCAGGCAGCCACGTGTACGCAAAGGGGGTCCTCGCATCCGAACCAGGCTGTAAGTGAGTGGTGTGCAGCCACGGTTGCCATCCATGTGACCGATGCTCATTTTTTTCAGTGAAGGTGGGCAGCCGTGTGAGTGTGTACGCCTACGTGGGGCCTAAACAAGGCGACAGGAAGCTCCTCAGAGGCACTTACCTGCACACCACCGACGGGCAACAGGATGCCAACTGTGCCGACACACTCGCAGACGTAGGCAGCCGCTCATGCAGCAGCGCCATTCAACTGACAGATTTGTTCTCCGTTTCTGTCAGGCAGACAGTGGTGCTGCGGACACAGCGGATGGTGCGGCCGTGAGTGAAGATTTCGACTCGCCCGCCTTTCGCGCATTCTGCGGCGATGGCGTGCTGGAGATGGTGACCCACTTACATGCACTCACGGCAGATGGAAACGGATCACGCGCAAGCCATCGTGTGTGGCTGTATGTGTGGATGTGTTGTGTTTGTGTGTGCAGTCGCCCTTGTCCATCTACCAGTCGTCGTGTGGTTTGGCCATCCGCATGGACGATGCGATCGACTTCCAGACACTGCCGCCTTACCTCTTCCCACAAAACGTACACGTGCGCACATATACACACACGGCTCATGTGCAAACAGGTCTCTCTCTCCCCCAACCTGCCTCTGTGTGTGAGCGTGTGCATCCAGTTGCCGTCTGCTGTGGTGGCACACGTGATGGGGGTGGGTGAGAAAGATGAGACACAAGGGAGGTTTGTGTCGCAACATGTGTGTGGTGGTGTTATGTGCAGTGTCAGCCGGGCGAGAGCGTCGCCGACCTCTGTGCAGCACCAGGAGGTCACTCCACAGCACACCAAATCACAGTACCACTCCTGTGCACCACGTGTGGCAATGTGCGTGCTGTCCTGCGTGCAGGCAAGACGACGCACATTTGCTCCCTCATGGACAACCAAGGTACGTGCCTCCATCTCCATCTGCATGCCCTTCCTCGGCCATTTGTCTGCTTCCATATTGCATGTATGTATGTGTGTGTGCAGGGTGGGTGTTGGCCATTGACCGGTCGCAGAAGAGAGTCGACGAGCTGAAAGGTAAAGCACAGACTACATCGATGACAACAAAATCGATGTGGTGTGGTGTGCGTCCGTCAGGCACTGTGTTGAGGCACCAGGCAACGATCGCCGAGTGCATCTGTGCGGACGCGACCACTGACAAGTGAGTGACGTATCAGGCCGACGAATGGCGACATCACCAAACTGACGTGTCTGTGTGGTGCAGATGGACATGCTCTCGCGGCTCGTGTCAAGACCTGCAGTAGGCACGCCGCCGCAAGGACACGGCACACACAGAGACGTGCATGTGCCTGTGTGTCTCAGAGGCAAATTCGACAGAGTGCTGATTGACGCACCCTGCAGCGCCACGGGTAGGTGCCTGGCCAAACACATGCACGCCGGAGAGCTCCTTATGGCCCAACACATGAATGACATTCATGTGTGTGATGTCATTCATGTGTGTGCAGGATTGCGTCCCCGTCTGACGTTTGGTGAGGGCGACCTCCACATCGACTCGCTCTCACAGATACAGCGCAGGCTCATCCAAAGGTACGTATGCATACCCACCCAGTC
>CDMY01000346.1:95782-107998 GCA_001179505.1 Vitrella brassicaformis | reverse complement strand
TCTCCACAAAATCCACAGACCTTACGTTGCATTGACTTAATCCTTTATCCGGGACTGACCGCCCGGCAGATCCTCTCTTCACCATTCTCCCCGACTCTCTCCCACCTATTCTTACAAGCAACGCTAGGTGTGAGAATCCCCAGCGACTTTGAATTCCGCGAGCTTGGCATACCAAGCTCGCAAAGGGAGCAGGGGAGAGAAGTCCAGTATTCGTGCATCTGGAGTATCAGTTTGTCGAGTGAGTTGGCATCATGACGACAGCGCACCGACCGACGTACCACCAGGCCCTCGGCGGCGAGGGACAAGGTGAGCATCACACGGGCAGGCAGATGTAGATGGCACGACCAGGGACAAAGGGAGGGGAGGAAGACTCTCGACGCGCACTCTCACCTCGTGTCTGTCATGGCTGTCTGTTCGTGGTTGTCAGGTGGCACGAGGGTGTCGATAGCGAGTGTCAAGTTGTCGTCTCGCGACCTTCCCGGCCAGATGACTATGAAGCAGCGCCAGGAGGGCCAGGGCACCGAGGAGGAGATCAAGGCCAAGGACCTCAAGGTAGGGAGAGGAGGGGAGGGCGATGCATCCTCAGTAAAGCTGTGTGTGTTTGTGGTTGGTGCAGGCTGAGTTGGAGGAGAAGGAGCGCCGTCACTATGCGGCGAAGAAACTGGCGGAGTAAGTGAGCCACACGCATGGTGGTCGGCGTGTCTGTCATAAATCACCGCTGACTGGTGTGGTGGTGTGTTGTGTGTGCTATGCGCGTGGGTGTCTGTCTTGTCAGGAATCGTGTGGCCCCCAGTGAGGTGGAATCCAGCGCCAAGCCACTCACGCTCACCGCCGCCGCAGTGCCAGGTGGGTGACCTGACCTACACACACACACATCTCTGTGTGCATTTGTGCGCGTGTGTGTGCATTTGTGTGTGTGTGTGTCATAATGTGTTTGCCAGAGTCGATCCCGAACATGTTTCCGCAGGATGCCGACGACGAGCCGGGCGACGTCAACGACAGCGACGAGGAGGAGGAGGATGACGATGATGACGAGGAGGAGGCCGAGCTGCGCCGGGAGCTGGAGAAAATCAAAAGGGAGCGCGAGGAGGAGGAGCGAAGCAAGGTCCGTCACACCCAGCACACAGACACACACACGTCCTTCCCGACGTCTCTCGCGTTGTGTGTGTGAATGTGTGTGGTGTGGCCATCATCGCTCAGCGTGAGGCAGAGGGTCGTGCCGAGGAGGAGGCGCGTCGGGAGCAGGTGCTCAGGAGCAACCCGCTCATGACCGGCGCGGACGTCTCAGTCAAGCGCAGGTGGGTGAGGGAGCCACACTCACTCACTGCACCTATACACGGACACACAAAGCTCACTGGACTGGATGACCGTGATTGACTGCCTTGGGTGTGGCGCATGTGTGTGCGAAGGTGGGATGACGATGTCGTTTTCAAGAACCAGGCCAAGGGCGCGCCCAAGGCACAGAAACGGTGGGTGGGTCACAGATACGGCATCCGGCTCGTGGATGGATCTCATATCTCTCTCTCTCTCTCTCTCTGATTGTCTCTCTGTGTGTGTGCGCGCGCAGATTCATCAACGACGTGGTGCGCAGCGAGTTCCACCGCAAATTCATGAACAAGTACATCATCTGATGGATGGGACGGACGGATGGGTGCCACGACGTAGATGAGATCTGCCGCTGTCTTTCTCGGCAGCGTCGCCTTTTGACCAGCTCCAAGTGTTTTGTCTTTCCTGGCTTGGTTACGTTGCATTGGGGTGGGGCTGGGGATGGACGCAGTGAGTGACACATGCTTTTTCCACCGTCCGTGACACTGTTGCTTGGCCATGGAGAACGGCTTTCGGTTCGTTAGGCGCTTTATTGCGTTGGGTGTGTTCTTGGCCTTGGAAGGGGCCGAGGAGAGAGCCATCGCCGAGCGACGAACACACGAGCAAAGCCTTCACTTTGGCCCAGCTGCGGTTGTTTGTCCGACACTATCATCAAGCCTCCGTCACGCTTTCTTCCCTTCTTGCAGCAGTGGTTTCAGGAAGCACCCTTCTTGCCTTGCGAGCTCATAAATTGGCCGATCGGTGCGGATCTCGCCGCGTGGCGGGTTGTTACTGTCCACACAAGGTCTCTCCTTGAGCAGCAGCGTCACCGCAACCATCCACGCCCCTGTCCGTCAAGCCAGACGGCGCCATGCTGTCTCTATCTGTGGTCACCCTGCTCGCCCTGCAGCTCACTCTGACCGTGCGGCACGCCAGCGGCAGATTCCTCAAGACCTCCCGGCCCTCTCCATGGCCCTCGTCATCATTCCTCCAGCCACCAAGCGCACACGGCGGCGGCCGACACTCGCGCACACAGCCGAGAACGCGACTTCAGCAGAAGCCGCCGACGGATCAGCGTTTGGAGACGACCAAGAAGGTCGCCCAGGCGGCTGTGCGCATCCCGATCAGCCACATGCTGAGGTCGTGGGTGTTGCCGCTGGCCATCCCGC
Source organism: Vitrella brassicaformis (assembly GCA_001179505.1). Taxonomy (NCBI): domain Eukaryota; family Vitrellaceae; genus Vitrella; species Vitrella brassicaformis. The sequence continues at coordinate 105,524 of CDMY01000346.1, read as the reverse complement.
CGATCAAGACCGCCAGGCCGACGGTGGACGACAGTGCCCGGCTGGCGGAGCTCAAGAAGTTCGATGGCGTGTTTAGTAGGGACGACTGGGCAGCGGCCTTCAAGTCGCAGCCTGAGGAGTTTGAGTATGTGATAGACGAGGTGGAGGGGAGCATCCCCAAGGATATCAACGGCACATACCTGCGGCTGGGACCTGGTGAGGCAAGGCACACCGCTATGTGAAAGAGGGAGAGGGAAGGGAGTCGCATGTGTGGCATGCACTCTGTTTTAATGTTTTCTGGTCGTCTTGCTCTCTCTCTCTCTCTCTCTGTGTGTGTGTGTGTGTGTGTGTTTGTGTGTGTGTGTGTCCATCAGCTTTGTTTGAGCGCGCCAACCAGACCACAGCACATTGGATGGTACGCGAAGACACACGCACATACAAATCACTCTCACCACGCCCCACACGCATCTGTCTATCTGTCTGTCTGAGTGTGTGCAGGACGGCGACGGGTACCTGACGGCCATATCGTTCCGCGACGGCAAGGCCTGGCTGCGGTCGCGCTACGTCGTCACGCCCGACTTCCTCGACGAACAAAACGCCAACCAATTCCTCTACAGGGTAGCCATCCATCCACCCTTCCATCCACTCGCCAATGGCTTCATCTCATCTCTCTTGTTTGTTTCTGGATCTGGCCATTTAGGGATGTTTCGGCACTTACCGCAACCCCGACAGCCCCCACGCCCGCTGCAAACGGGCCACCCAGATCATCCGCACCCTCGAGCGACTCCGCCAGGGCGACGTCCCCTCGCCGCTCGAACGCATGACCGAAAACGCCATGGACGCGCGCCTCAAGGCCCCGCCCAACACCAACATAGCCCTGTTCCCACGGAGGGAAGGGCCGCCCATGCTGCTGGCGCTGCACGAGGCGGGCCTGCCCTGGGCACTCGAGATCAACGACCTCTCGACGGTGGGCCCGGCTGACATGGACTTGGGGGGCGATGTGGGTGTGGCCGGGGCGGCGGAATCGGCGTCCTCATCGTCGTCTGGGTCGTCGTCTGCTGGCCGTAGCAGCAGGAGCACGTGGCACTGGCTGGACGGCATTATGGAGATGGAGGGGGACGCGAGCAATGCGCACCCAAAGGTGAGGGAGGGAGCTGAGCGACTGATGAGCCTCTGTCCCTGCATGTCTGTCTGTTTGTTGTGTGTGTTGTGTTTATTGGTTGTGGTGAAGGTTGAGGCCGACAGGGGCAACTTTGTGGCCTTCACTTGGCAGGTGGGTGCGCCCATGATGGGCAAACCCATGGGGCTCACCATACGCGAGTGGGCAGACGACGGAACTCTTCTCTCTGTCATGCCTTACGAAATGCCTGGTACGCACGCCATAGCACAGCACAGCACAGCACACACATGTATTATGGTTGGTCGACTCCCCAGATGCGGTGGCGGCGCCCCACGACTGGGGCATAACTGAGTCGTATTACATCCTGCCCGACCCCCCCATGCAGCTGCAGCCGCTGCCCTTCCTGCTCGGCCAAAAGGGACCCGTCGAGTGCCTCAAGTCAGCCAGCCAGCCACGACACGACAGACAGACAGACAGACAGACAGACGGCCAGCCAGACAGACATGCACATTATGTGTTGTGTTGGTTTGATCTGGTCGTTCAGGAAGCTGGCTGGCCCATTGCGTCTTCATCTCGTGCCCAGGCCGACAGGGCCGAAGGCAGGTGAGGTGGGTCGGAGGGCGGGTCGGTCAAGGCCACACAACACACACACAGACATCACACACAGCCATGGATGGATGGATGGATGGTGTGTGTAGGGACGCCGCCGCGTGTGGTCGATGTGGGTGAGGTCGGCTTCCCTATCCACCTGTCAGGATTTGAAGACGACGAGGGAAGGTAATGTCCGTCAGGCAGTCGCCCATCCATCCATCCATCCCCCTTCCATCTGTGTGTGGTGTTCATCCATGTGTGTGTGTGTGTGTGTGCAGGGTAGTGATCTATTCCGAGGCCTGGGGTCCCGAGTTTCTGGCCATCAACAGGAACGCCGAGAGCCTCTTTGGTGCAAATGAGGGCTACTGGCCCGACCCCACTTCATCTCCACAGATCACACTCTACAGGTGGGCACCGTATGCGCCGCGCGAGCCGAGACAGACGTTGAGAAACCTCTCCTCTCCCAATGTGTGGGTGTGGTGTGCAGGACGGTCATCGATGTGTCTTCTGAGGAGCATCCGAGAGTCGTGGAGCACCGGCCCACGCCAGGCTTTGAGAGGCTGTCCATCGCACAACCAATATCTCACCCAAAGTAACCACCAAGCTTGCACCGCGATCCATCGCCTACTTAAGACTAGTATCAATCACCTTCCTTGCCGCACTTGTCCGTCCGTCCGTCCGTCCGTTTTCTGTGCGTCACATCTATCTCATCTGCTGCAGTCGGGAATCGCTGCCGTTCAGCCAGCTGTACTGTATTCTAAGTCACACAAGGGGACCGGGCTGGCCGGGAGCCAGCCCACCACAGGGCTTCGCAAGGTAAATGAGAATGAATGGAGTCAACAAACCTCCACCTGCACCGCACCCTGCCCACCGATCCACTCCATCCACCCTCCCTCCCTCCCTCCATGTGTTGTGTCTGTCAGGCTAGACGTGGTGTCCAAGAAGGTCGATGCGTGGTATACTGGCCGACGTGCCTTCTCGTCCCAGCCCACCATCGCCCACCGGCCGCTCCCGCGCGCACACAGACATCCACACGCACACCAAGATCTTGACGAGGAGACCAGCGGCTGGATGATGGGTATTGTGCACGACATGGAGAGGGGCCGGCCGTACCTCGCTATATTCCACCCGAAGTACATCCACAAAGGTCGGTCGGTCGGGACACGCCACACAGCCAGGGGTCGGTCGCGGAGGGTGTTTGATGGTGCGTGTGCTGTGCTGTGCTGTGCTGTGCTGTGTGTTTAGGTCCTGTTGCGAAGCTGTGGCTGAAGCACCACATCCCTTGGGGCATCCACACGCACTTCGCGGCCAACCTGCACATGGACAAGATACAAACATAGCACACACTCACCTCACTCTCGTCTCCCCTCCCCCACTGCTTTCTGTCTAGCTAGTCTGCATGTCGTGTGCTGAGCGTGAGTGAGTGGAGCATGCCTAGAGAGAGCATACATAGCCCTGTTTGTGTGGAGTGAGTGGTGTTGTCCTGTTTCGTTTCATCTCGTTTTGTTGTGGGCCCTTTCTCGGTCTGTCCGTGTGAGTCTTTCTTTCTTTCTTTCTACGTGACCTTGTTCCTTTCTGAGAGCAACCAAAGTGAGAGAGAAATTGGGGGGGGGGAAGGGGGCATTTTGGAGAGAGCCAGACAGAGACAGAGAGATGAAATGCGGGTGCGTGGTGCGCCGTGCTCCTTTCCGTCCGTCCCAACGGGGGAAGTGCACGTGTGTGTGTGTGCGTGCGTGGTGCGTGCGTGCATCGGCCGTCTGGCCGCCTGGCCACCCCAGCCAGTCAGAAGGAGGCGAGTGTACAGTAATACGGGGCAAGGGGCCGGGCCGGGCCATGTCACACGGTCGAGCACGCACTCACGCACGCACGATCTGCATGATGCCTGTCTGCCTGTGGGTCGGAGAGATGAGGGTTCGGTGCGGTGTGCTTTCTTGGGTGTCTGAGTCTGTGTGTGTTTCTGTGTGTGTCGGGGTGTGTGTGTGGGGGTGTGTGTCACCACCATCCATCCCATGGATCCGTCGGCAGGCACTGTGCGCGTCACCACATGCATGCTTGCAGCTGGCTGACGCGCGGCGTGCATCCATCTGCATCCCTCCCTCCCTCCCTCCATACGTCTTTACACATGTCCCTCCCGTCCATCGAGTGCGTCCACCGTCCAGAGCGTACGTCCCAGTTTCATCTCATCTCATCTATATCATGATTCTAATTGCCCACTCACTGCTGCCTGGCCTGGCGTGGCGTGGCCTGGCTGCATTGGGCCCTTCCTTCGTATACCTACATAGCGTACGTCGTGACCGAATGAATGAGTGAATGGACGACGGAATGCGCACACACATCTGCAGCGTCCGTCTTTTTGGTCTGTCTGTCTGTCTGCCTTCATTCCTTCATTCACTCTGCCCTTGCCATGTGTCGATATCGCGATCGCCCGACCGCACTCCCCTCCCTCCCTTCTTGGCTTCTGTTTAGGTGATCACACATACATACATACATAGTCTGTCGTGTACACTAACTGGCCCCGGCAGGTCTGTCTGTTTCAACGCAGTGAAGGTCCAGGGAGAGAGAGAGGGGGAGGGAGGGAGGGAGGGAGGGAGAGTGTGAGTATGCAAAGGTGTCTGTCCCCTGTATTGTATTGTATATGTCTGTGTATACACCACGTCCATCGGTCCATCGATCCACATCCATCCGTATTTGTGTAGGAGTGTATGTATTGAGGAGAGAGGAGAGGAAAGGAGAGCACATGTACAGGCAGACAGGCAGACAGACGGCGTGGCCGGCACACCAGGACGGCCGGCTGGCAGAGAAATAAGAGAGGATCGCTGCCGTGCGCCGCATAGCTAGCTGATACGGGGAGGCTCTGTGTGTGGGGCGTGTGGAAGTGGTGGATGGTGTTTTAGTCGCATAGCGGTGCGCGCTCTGGACACTCTCTCACCCACCTGTATGTGTGTGTGTTCTGACCACAGACAGACACCACACGCTTTGGGTGGGTTAACCACTCACGGCAAGCATCTTTTTCTTTGCCGACACCTCCCTCCCTCCCTCCCTCCATGTGTGCTGCGAGTGATCACTGGCAAGCTTTGCAGGGGCGGGCGCCCGACAAGGAAGGCAACAAGGGCAGAGAGGCAACGAAAGGAGGGGCATATCGTATCAAGACTTCCTTGATCTTTCCTTCTAGCTTTCTGAGGTCTCTGTCGATCTGCACGGCTGGTGTCGGTCGGCCGTTGCTTCTGGCTGTGCGATCCGATCGGACTGCTGCAGGCAGTGGATAGGCTGCCAGCAGGGCTTTGCCCCAGCGTGTGGTGCATTCTCGAAACGCAACCAGTGGCGCTCCCGGCATGGCATGTGCATCTGGGGGCGCCGTCCGTGGCGGGTCGGGGGAGTATCACACACACACGACACTGAGAGAGCGGCACGTCACTCAGATGACTGACTGGTTGGTGTGGCGGTTGTTGGCTCGTTCGCTTGCTTGTCATCCCATGATTCATCGCTGGACGTCATCCATCCATTCACTCAGTCACTCACTCAGTCAATTGTCACATAATAATAGGGGATGGGTTCTGTGAGCCAATTGCTGTGAGCCGCACTGCGTGTGTGTCGATCAGATTTCTGTGTATGCGTTCAGAATGATTGAATGATTGATTGAGTGATTGAATGAATGAGTGAATGAATGAGTGAATGATTCGTCACGCGAAATCCGGTCTCGCGAATGCCACCCTAACCCACACGTCAAACGCCACTGGACCAAACCAACGACAGCCGTCAGACATTGCGGCGGGAGCTGCGGATGCTGCCGGGAGCCATGTGCTGGCGAAATGCAACGCCAAACAAGGGAGATCTGCCCTGCTGACACACGTCCGACACACGTGTCCCATGACGCCAACCGGACCATTTAGTTGAGGGCAGGGGAGCTTTCGGCAGAGGGGGGAGGGGAGAGCTGCGATCGAGGGGTCATCTGGCGCTCCCGGCCACAGCGATTTATTCAGGGAGATCTATCTATCATCTGTCTGTTTTGCTTCGCATCAATCAAAGCCATTCCGCATGAGCGATACCGAGGTACAAGAAACGAATGCACAAAACGCATAACACGCACAACACGCGGATCAGATCAGATACACATCACATCTCTCCCTCCCTCCCTGCTTGTTGCCTTTGTTGTCTTCTGTCTGTCTGTCTGTCTTTGCTCCCTCTCTGCTTGTCTGTCTTGCGTCACCCCCCCCATGCACTGCCCCTCTTGCTTGCCCTTTTGCTTTGGGTCATCCGCAACGCAGGCACACCACACGCCGCCCTCCATGACACACATGGACTTCGACTCATCCGGCGGCGGCATCCATCCGCTCCGCGACGATGCAGTCGCGAGCGAACCGGGGAGCGGCTTCGGACCCATAGCTCCCCCACAGAGTGCAGTCCCGCCACTGAGCCAGCACACCCTCACACGCGCCGAGTCAGCCCACACCGGGCGGCCGCTATCGGGACGGTCCACCAGTGGTGGGCGGCCCAAGGGTGGTCAGTACAAGGTGTGGGAGGCGGCGAGGGACATGGAGGGCGGGGGAGGGTCGATGACCTTCCGCGGCAGTGGGAGCGATGTGGTTTCGGGATCTGGGGCTGACGAGCAGTCACACGGCAGCCCACCGCTGACGGCATCGGCCGCTCATTTTACGTCCGACCCCGCCATCGCACCATGTAAGTGCGTCACGCACACACAGAAGGATGTCAGTGAAGGCCTCTGATTGATGTTTCTCTCGGTCTGTGTGTTTGTCCTAATTGGTCAGTCCGCCCGCGTGACGCGTCATCGCCAACGTACGACGACTTCATGATGCAGCAGTCGGCGACGTCGGCGGCGCCCTACCCACACCCGCCGGTTCCCCCGCCAGTCGGCGACGTCCTGCAGCGGGAGGAATCACGCAGCACAGAGGCGCCGATCAGGTCGGTCGGACTGTCAACCAACACTGTCACGCACGCGACCGCATCGCATCAGGCAGCTCTCGCTCTTGTCGGTCTTTCTGTGTGTGTGTGTGTGTGTGTTCAGTTCGGCGTCGTTTTCGTCTCAGCCGTTGCCTGGCGGTGCGGGCGGTCCCATGCCGTACCGTTACTGGGGATCCTCGCAGCTGGGTCTCTCCGGCTCGTCCGAGCCGGCCGCCATGCCGCCCTCTCAGACGGCCACGGCCGCCGACTCGTCGGTGCCCCCCAGTTTTGACGACTTCGAGTTGGCCCTGCGGGAAGATGACTCGCCCTTCATGTGGAAGCACCGCCCGCCACACGAGCGCGAGATGCGCTCCCCGCCGCCGTACCACGAGACGCACGAGCCCATCGGAGACTCGCTCGTCGATGAGCCCATGTCGACAGGCAGCCAGTCGTTCCATCCTTCATCGTCCCCTCATGAACAGCTGTTCCAGTCGCCCTTCCTCCCGGGCCCAGTGCGCGCCAGCAGCAGCCCACACAGTCCCAACCTACCCCCCACACCCTCTGCAAGTGGCGGCCCTGCGAGCAGCCCGTTCGAAGCCGATGACTGGCGCGGCCCAGGCCGACTTCCAGAACACCTGTTCCCCGCCACACTATCAGACGTGGGCGGGTCGCGCGGCGGATGGCGTGGCGGCCGCCGGGGCGGTCGTGGCCAGCGGCAGATGCGAGGCATGAAGGGCCTCTCGCGAGTTGTGTGGACCGACCCGGAAGGCGAGAGGCATTTGGAGGGAGACCCGCTCAGCGCCATCGACACATTTGTGATGGTACCAGCGGCTACTGCTGGTGCTGGTGCTGGTGCTGGTGGCGGCGAGCCGGGGGGAGGGGAAGAGGCCGGCCGGATGTGGCGGGCGGTGCAGCTGCCGCCTTCATTCTCCTCCTCCCTCTCCAGACCTGCACCGGTGAGCGAACCAAACCAGACAGAGTCTGACCGCTTGCGCCACATGTATCCATCTCTGTCCGTCTGTGTACCCTGCTGTGTCTCAGGCTGGGCCCTCTTCGTCTCGAGCTCTGGGTGGGCTGCCCTCGAGGGGCAGCGACCTGTCGCGTGAGCCGAGCCAGGGGTCGCACGAGCCGGCGGCCACTACTCCCCAGGGGAGCAGCCCCATGAGCAGCCCCGGGGCCGCCGAGGGACCCGGCTTCGCATTCGTCCCGAGAGGGGACGTACAGCGGGTCATCTCAGAGCTGCAGACATGTGGCAAGACTTACAAGGCAAGAAAGAAGAAAGAAAGAGAAAAGAAGAAAGAACGAGCACGTCGATGGCACGACATCCATCCGTCTTTTCTGTGTGATGGCAGGATCGTGTGCGTGTGTTGCAAGATGAGGCTGACGTGCTGCTGAGTGCGCTGAGTCGGATGCACCGCCTGCACGTGCAGAAGGAGAAGAACGTCAAGCAGCTCACGCGCGACGCCGACTACTGGCGGACCCGATGCGCCACCCTCATCACCCACGGGGCCATCCCACCGCCGCCAACGCGACCACGGCCAATGCCCAGAGGGGGAGGCGCGCCAACCACCGACCATCCACCACCTGACGAGGCAAGCTAAGCTAGACACACACAAGAAAGAACCAAGACACCTTGAGCATTTTCCTCGCCTCGTTCGTTGTGTGTGGCCTGCCTGCCTGCCTGCAGGTGCCCCAGCAGCAGCGTTATCCTGGTGGCCCGCAGCGTCCAGGCCGGCCACCCTACCACTCGCCACAGGGGCGGGGTGGGAGTTTCCCCCTGCCGTTTGAAGGGCGGGGGCGGGGCCGGGGGCCGTTTGGGGTGGCCAGAGGCGATCGGCCATTCAGCCACTTGAGGCCGCCCAGAGGCACCAGAGGGGTGAGCACGCCCACTTCGAGGCCCCCGCCGCCCATGCATGCACCTCAGCACCCACAGCCACAGCCCTATGGCCCGCAGGGCTTCGGCGGGAGCCAGCCTGAGGACCTGCAGTCGCTGCTTTCTGAGCCTTTGCAGACATCGGTCCATCCCGCGATGGGCACGGCGCAAGCTCAGGGTCAAAGGTCACAGCGGCCCCCACCTGAGTGGCGTGGCAGCTCCCATGTGACTTACGCCGACTACCCATCACAGCCGTCCCAGCCCTCCCCCACCCCGTCGCCACACATGCAGCCACCCACGAAGAGCAGCCAGGCTTCTGTCAGCTCTGCACACGACGCCATGACGCGGTCGGGCGCTCTGCATGCGGCCGCCTCCGCCCCTCCACCCTCAGGCGCGCAACACCAGCAGCAGCAGCGCCACCAACACCACAACCAACACCAGCAGCAGCACGAGCCTCCTGGTGCGACCACCATGAGGCAAGAGGGAGTGCCGGATGTGCGTCTGGTGACGATGGAGTTCGAGGCCGGGACAGAAGTGGAGCTGAGTGTGCAGCGGGGCGACTGGGTGGAGGTGCGGGACCGCCACCCGACCGGCTGGACCTGGGGGCGCAAAGTGTGGCCCGAGAGTGGCCTATGGGGGTGGTTCCCCGAGGAAGTGACCGGCAACCAACAACACCACCAGCAGCAAGGGCAACACTGAGTGACTGAGTGAGTGAGAGTGTGGGGGTGGGGGTGGGCCTAGGTGTGTTGTCCGTGTGTGTGGTTGGTGAGGTGAGTGCGTCGCTGGCTGGCTGGCTGGCTGGCTGGCTGGCCAGAGAGATTGGCCATGTGATCCCGTACGTTGATTGATCAATGTGACGCGATTTTGTTCTGGTGCCTGCGCCCGTCCGTTCGTGTCTGCCTGCCTATGTGCCCATATATATATACATATGGATGTGTGGCTGTACGGCTGTATGGATGGCTGAGTGTCTTCATGCGCCCTCCCCCCCTTGTTCTCTCTGCTGTTTGAGTCAATGAATGACTGAGTCCAAAGCAGCTGGCCAAAGCTTGTGTGCATGCTGTGCTGGGCAAGGGTCGGCCGATCGATCGATCGCTTTCCTTCTTTCTCTCTCTTTCGACTGAGCGTCCTCTAGCTTTGTCAGTCACATACATACATACACACACACACACACAACGGTACATATATACATACATCATACGTCACGTGTCTGTCCTGACGGTGTCTTTCGCCATCCATACATACATGCACTCGCACATACCTAACAACTCGCCCCCCCCCCC